>PVJO010017784.1:0-38262 GCA_004026905.1 Hystrix cristata | reverse complement strand
TAATTTTCACACTAATAACCTCATTTTAAATTAATTACTCCTTTAAAGATACTGTGTTTTTGATATTCACATTCTGAGATACTGAGAATCAGGACTTCAAGATATGAGTTTACTACTAGTTAAAGTTCGACCCATAACAACAACTGTTCAGCCAAATATAGAGCCTCCCTAGAAATCTTGTTTTCCTTGCTATGTGCTTATTTGATTTAAGAATAAATTTGTGAAATTCTGGATGAGGTCAATTTGGAAGAATGAATACAGATATGAATTCCGTGAGAAGAAATATCATCACTTTGTGGTACCGTTGAGTCTCTGGAGCTGTGCTTGATAAAGGAAAAGAAAGTTCAGGATATAGTTAACCTTATTTCTTTTTCCAGATCCCCTGACAGAGTAGCTAGGGGCAATAGGACATGAGGAAGAAACCACACTCTGTGGATTACACTGGATCACTTGATATTATACTCCCCCAAAGGTTTCTCTATATATTTAACCAATCAGAAATCCTTTTTGGGGTAAATGCACTCCTTTCTTGTAATACAAATTGTCTTAAAATGATTTAAAATATAATCCATTTACATTTCTGGCAGCAGCTTTATAAAGTGAATTTCGAGGTGGGGTCAGCTTCAGTGGAGTGGAAAAGGAGTAGGAAAAGAAAGCCAAAATGGATATGTTATCTGATTTCCTTCCATCCTGCTCACTCGGTTATTGTTAGGAGTACTTGATGGATTTTTTTTTCTCCAAAGAATCTATAAAAGTTATCACCAAAATGTCATATAAGAATCATTGTGAAAGTATCAACACATCATTTAATATTATTAATTCATCTTGTGTAGGATGAATAAAGTCATAAAGACTGACACTCTCTATGAAGGAGAGAAACATGCTATTAAAGTAAAGGTTCACCAATCTTAGCTTACACATATGTTGAAATAATTGGGGGATGATACATTCTCGAAGAAATAAACCAAGACAGTCCTATCTGGTGTATACTCTGAAGGAAATTCCAGTTTCTGGAGAACAAGTGTCTTATTGATTTCTTTGGATTAATACCTTTCTCAGCCTAAAGAAAAATTTTATATGCCTGACCAGAGAATTAGTGTCATCGAGTAAAACTTAAGGCACATTCAGAAATCATTTCCTCTTTGATTTGCAATCATATAATGAGCAATAACCATTAACAATGTGTTATACATGAAAATACCACGAAAGAGATCATGTTAGCATTTACACATGCATCTTTGTAACTAAGAAACAAGAACAATGACTTTACATCCTAAGGGTGTAGGTGATAGACACTGCTCATTCTAGGTCCTGTTTCTGTGAACATACTTCTAGGTTAAAGAAATCTCAGAATTAGGTAGGATAGATAGCATTCTTCTTCAGATCATAGTTTTAGAAAGTCTGCATGCTTTTTTTTTTTTTTTTTTTTTTTTTTTTTTTTTTTTTTTTTTTTTTTTTTTTTTTTTTTTTTTTTTTTTTTTTTTTTTTTTTTTTTTTTTTTTTTTTTTTTTTTTTGGTGCTGGGGATCGAACTCATGGCCTTGTGCTTGCTAGGCAAGCGCTCTACCACTGAGCTAAGTCCCTAACCCCTGCACGTATTTTTAATGGGGGAGGATACAAACAAGAAGTTCATAAGAAACAAGCTAGCTTCAAGAATGTTTTGTTCAAGATTCCCTCCTCAACCAGGCAAAATGAGATTTAAACCTCAAAACAAAACAGAACAAAACAAAATCCTCAGTATGATGGACTAAAAGAAACATGACGTCTGCGTGACGGACTGTCATTACTGCCCTTTCCAAATCGACTCGGCGGGGTAGGTGTGGGGTTCTCTTGAATCCTGGAGTGAGAGTAGGGTGTGTTCACTGTGACCTTGCATCATAGGCAATAGTTTCAACTGGTTATACTCAATTCTACATGTATAGACAAATAATTTCCCCTTTTATTGTTTTGTTAGGATAGAAATGTCCTGTCTCTCTCTCTGTCTCTCTCTCTCCCACTTGATGAGGAGAGAAATTCCAGTCTAATCTAAATGGTGGACATTGACGCAACCTATGTGATGTCACTGAACCTAGAACTGTGCTAAGGGACTTTTTAGATTCCGTGCAGCACTGCAAAAAGAGAAATAATCAAAAACAAAAAAGAGCCCTCAGGAGCATTAGTAAGAGCAGAGAGGAAAAGATGCATGCGGAGAGAGTACAGTTTAGTCCTTTCAGTTACAGAAAAGGGCAACGGCACATTTTCCTAACTTGACCACGTTCTGAGTCACAGATTCCTTCTCAAAACATTTTTGTCCTTTTTTGTTTTTTTTTGACCAAACACTTAGAATTATTTAAGTGACTAAACATAACTTTACAGATGGCAGATCAAAAATCAAGAGAAGCAAAATAAATTTTTTCTCACTAATGGGATAAGTCAACATCCAAGATAGAAAGGTGATAAATGAGTTTGCTAGTAAATGTATAATCAACTAAACACAATTTTGGTATATGAATGTATGTAAATGTTTTACACAATGTAAAGAAATTGCAGAAGTAAGAGGTACTCTGCTTAAAAACAACCTTATTAAGGAAAACGTCTACAAATACTTAATCTAAATAGGTACTCCTGGATGATTAGTTATTTTAATTCTTTATTATATTTACTGTGATTTATATATTAAAACTATCACTCATTTCTCTGCAGTCTGCCTCCCTCATTTGACTCTAAACTATTTATTTTAATGCTGAGGATTGAGTAATATGCTTTTTAAGGTCAGGGATATTGGATTGTTCACCATTTACTACCTACAGCCCAGGAAAGTGCTCATTGAAAATAATCTTTAAATGATTAATTAAATTAGAAAATATAGAAAGATTAAAAATGCACAGATGTTCCTAACTTTATGCATTCTATAATTCTATTTAAGAGTCAGAAATATTTTTTAAACACTTTTTTGTACTCAGAGGTTTTGAAAAAAGTTTACAGTGTAGCTGAATCTAAAATGTCATCGGTCAGGAAGATTGATTTGTGCATTTATTCATTTATCAATTATTCACAAATGTGCCAGGATCTTTGTGCCTTTGCCATAAAAAAGGCCCAGGATTTAGCTGGGAAGGTCGGAATTTGCACAAACATTTTTATACGACACTTTACTCTGTAGAAGGAGCAAGAATAAAAGAGAGACTGTCAGAATAAGACAGAAATGCTTTCACAGTATGACCTTTTGTGTTGTTCGTTAATGTTGAGCAAACTTTGTACTTGTGGAAAGGAAAAAAAAAAAGTACTCTCCAGAAAGATAAAGAGGGAAAGGGCATAACATGCTCAGGAATACCAAGAAGTTTGATACAACATTCATAGCACAAAGGAGAAGGATAGTTGGAGACAAAAACAGCAAAAGACAGAGAATGTCTGGTCCTGGATTCTGTTAAATATGTCGATCTGCTGCGTCCCATCCTGAGCAGTAGAATAATAAACAGACACAGGTTAGGTGGAGGGAAGCAGAATCTGGATTGAGATTTTAAGGATTGTTGCTTCTGCATCACTTATAATCTGAAAGAGCAGGGCAGAAAGCCAACTTGTTGCTATCATCTAGGTCAGCGAGATAAAAGAAAAAGAGCATAGATACTAAATTAGGAATGAATTTTATCTAGTTAGTGTGACATGGTAAGAAAAATAGTTGTTTTTGTATTTTAACATGTAAAACTAAATTTAGACTTGTGGTAGTGGGGAATTTTGAATCCTTTTACGAATGCTTTTTTGCAGCTCACATTTATATGTAAGTTTATAAGGTACTGGTTGGAGACAAAAAGTAAAGCATTATTTCAAACCAGTACAAGTTATTCATATCTCATCTGTCATATTTTCATGGTAAGTAAGAAAACCTGAAATTTCAGGATGAGCACAATTGTTTCCATAATGTCCCAGAAAATGTAATAGTGTTATATTGTCAACATTTTTAAACATTCTGATTTCTAGGTAATGAACCATCCATATCCATAAAACACAATTTTTTTTGAAATTTTGGGGTATATAGAGATCACCCTGAAGTTAACGTCATAATTCACAGTTATTATAATTAATCAAGTTTGAGAGCTGAGGACAAAAAGAAAGATAACATTACAATAACCAAAGTGTAGACCAATCCTTGACTTTGTAGAAAGACGCAGCGACAAGGTCGGGAGAAGGTGTGGCCTCCCTGGGCTTCCTTACAGATTTGTAATTTGAATCCTCCTGTCTAGAGCCAGATCCATAGTTCACAGAAAATATCTTGATCTATCTGGATTGCTATAACAAAATATCGTAAAGTAGGAGGCACATAAAAATATTAATTTATTTTTACAGTTCTGGAGGCTATCAAGTCCAAGATCTAAGTTTAGAGTAGAGTTCCCTACTATGTTCTTAGGTAGGGGAAAGGGGGAAGGCAGCTCTTTGGGGCCTCATCTGTTGGACATTCATCCCATTCGTGAGGCATAATCACCCCTGGAATGCTGTACACCCAAATAACATTTTAAGGGAACAAAAATGCTAAGATCACAGCAGAAAGTTACGAAGCCTCCTATTTTACTTTAAATTATATATACATAAAACACGCTTACATGCTATTTTCCCTACATGGAAATTCTCAATTATTATTTGTACTTTCGTTGGACTGTAGGCACATTTTGTGATAGGAAAAGATTCAGGTCACCTGGCAGCACATGGGACACTCCCCCAACTTTCTGCTTTTTATCTAAATTATCCCTACACAGTTTCTCAGAGTCAACTTTCTGAAGATTCTCTATCTTTATTTCTTTAGCATATGTAGTAAAAAAAAAAAAAATTGCTAAAATTTCTGACTTTAAAGATGTTTCCAAGACATTAAA
Organism: Hystrix cristata; assembly: GCA_004026905.1. Classification (NCBI taxonomy): domain Eukaryota; kingdom Metazoa; phylum Chordata; class Mammalia; order Rodentia; family Hystricidae; genus Hystrix; species Hystrix cristata. Next base: position 33,422 of record PVJO010017784.1, on the reverse strand, counting down.
AGAATTTGATGAGGTGTTCATTTAAGGGCCCGCAGAAGGCTCCTCTGCTCTTTAATTCACCAAGGCCTTGAAAATTTAGAGAGAACCTTGTCTCTGCTCAAATATTTATTCTGTTTTAAAACTATCCATGTTTTTTGTTTGTTTGTTTGTTTGTTTGTTTGTTTTTTCTGGTGCCGGGGATCAAACTCAGGGCCTTGCACTTGCCAGGCAAGCACTCTAATCACTGAGCTAAATCCCCAGCCCAAAGCTATCTATGTTCATTACTATTTTGCACTAATTTCCTCTGGACTTACCTGCTCTAGTACTCCCTTTTTTGCTTTTATTTTCTACTCTTCTTCAGTGACTACTTGCCCTAGAGCTTACAAATGTGAATTCTTGTTTCCCCTAGGAGTTTCATGCATAGAAATACACACACACACACACACACACACACACACACACACTTACATATATCTCCATATTTGCTCATTCTCTCTTTCTCATACTCTAAATTCCTTAACATTAATTCTCAAAAGAAACTCCAGCCCTTCTTTTTTATTAACCCATGAGCTTCTAAACCATCACAATTCCTCCGATGCTTACATTCAAAAGAAAACAGAGACTCAAGCTGAAACTCCATCTATTCCCTGTCTGTGTGGCATTTAACTAACATTACCGAGTTTGCTTTCTTCTTTTGTGTATATCCCTCTCTAGGCATCTGTGGCATGCTCCTCAAGACAGAGCCCCGATCACTGGTGCAAGGCCCTTTCCAGTGATGTTTCTCCTTCATGCACCGACAGACAGGATTTTATCTTTGGTTGCTTCTAACACTCCTCCTCCTCCACCTGTCTAATGGAGACTTTGGAGGCTCACAGTCAAGCTTTTGTGATTCTCTGCTCATAGTGTAAACATTCTTGTGCAGCATAAACCAAAACAACATCGTGCTAAACCAATCACTATAGCATCCACATTCTTGCTCACTCTCTTTGTGATGACTCAGCCTCTCAAACAAAAACTCTATCAATAAAAATTAAAAAAAAAAACCACAGGATTTCACAGATCCTTATGCTTTGTATCAGCAATATATTAGCATAGATTACTGAAGTCACTTGTATTTACTTGTTAACTAGAAATGAACATTCATGTCAATTTTACTGGTTCTGAAGTGAAATACTAGAGGTAGACACTCAAGAAAAAGCAAGAACCTAAACAAGAAAGCCAAATATCTTCCAAAGGGGAAATATGTACTACAAAGAGTGGGTGACTAAGTTTAATATCAAAGAGGAAGTTTGGGAGCACTTTTACATCTTTGAGGCAAATTCCTATTTTTGAAACACAATTTGGAAGCGTTTCTTTCTATCTGACATGGTGCAAATATGAATTGTATGATAGTATCAATCCAATAATTAATTATCACAGAGAAAACAATTTGCTACAGCATATTCTTCACAAAAAAGCAAACCACCGTGCAGGTAGAACTGTGCAAGTCGATAGTTTGATGAAGACAAGTTAGGTTGTTATTGCAAGTTCCTGTGACAATGTACTTGTCGGCTTTCCCATCACTGAGATGTTACACACAACGCCCACAATTTAAAAGAATGGAAGTATAATTTGACTCATGGTTTGGAGAATTCAGTCCATTGTATGTTGGCTCCAAAGGAGAAACATCATGCCCTAAGGCATGCAAAGCAAATGCTTAGCTCCCATTAAGCTAGGAAGCAGAGCAGAGGAACACTGTCAGAGTGGAAGGGGCCTAGACCTCATGCAGCATCTGAAGTCAAACCTCCATGATCCATCCAGACACATCCAGAATTTTACACACTCAGTATGCTTTGCTCATCCACTAGTGGGCGCCCAAGCCATTGAAGTTGGTATAATTAATCACCACATAAAATAATATTTTATTGGAAAAATCATGAGTTTTTTTTAACAAGTGCAACATACGAAAATTTTCTCTAACATTAAAAAAACAAAGGCATGTGAGTCTTGTCATTGGTTCTTCTCAAAATAATGTTGATTAAATACATATAACTAATTTTACTTTTTAGTATAAATTGAATGCTATGCTTTGAGACTTTATTTTATTAGAGCAGTTTTAGATTCATCACAAAATTGTAGGGAAGGTACAGAGTTTCCCAAGATAGATGTCATTCCTTCATGTGTATAGCCGCCCCCATTGCCAACATCTCCCACTAAAACAGTATATTTGTTATAAGTGGCCAACCCACATTGATGCATAATTATTGCCCAAATCCCACAGTTTACTTTAAGCTTCATTTTTTGCATTGTAGATTCTACAGAGTTGGAAAATGTATAATGGTATATACCTACTATTATATTTTCATACAGAGCAGTTTCACTGCTCTAAAACTCTGCTGTGTTCTACTGATTCATCCCACCTTCTTTCTAAACCTTTGGCAGCCAATGATCTTTGTACGATTCTCATACTTTCACCTCTTCGAGAATGTCATATGGCTCTAATCATATAGTGTGTAGCCTTCTCAAATTGTCTTCTGTTATAGTAGAATATATTAAAGGTTCTTCTTGTCTTTTATGTGTTTTAGGTTAAAAATGTACATTTAGTGCATAAACCTAGTGAAGGAAATCTTGACAGCTTTCAAGTTTGGGCAGCTTATGAACAGAGCTGCTACAGACATTCATGTGCCGTTTTGTATGTGTACATAATGGTCAACTTTGGATCAATTAAATGAGTGTGATTATTGAATTCTAAGAAACTGTTAAGCTCTTTTCCAAAGTGGTTGTGAGTACCTTTTGTACAATACTACTGGCAATGAATGAGAATCATCATTACTTCATATCCTGGCCCCTATTTGGTGTTGTCAATGTTTGGGATTTTGAGCATTCTAATTTATGTATAATGGTATTTCACTATTGTTTTAATGTGAATTTCCCTGATGACAGCTGATATAAAGTATCTTCTCATATGTTTCTTTGCCATCTGTGCATTTTTTTTTTTTGGTGAGGTATTTACTAAGACTTTTCATCCACATTTTAAAATGAGATTTTTTTTTTAATTTAATTGTTGAGTTTTCAGAGTTCTCTGTGTGTTTTGGAGAACAGTCCTTTATCAGATATTCTTTTTGCAAATATTTTCTCCCAGTTTGTGACTTGCCATTTGGTTATCTTGGTAGTGTTTTCTTGGGGAAGAACTTTTGAACTGGAATGAAATCCAACTTATTTTTTTTTATAATGGATGATGTTAGTCAAAATTTCATTAAAAATCCAAAGTCATCTACATTTTCCTCCTGTAATATTTTCTAGATGCTTAAAAGTTTGGCATTTTACACTAGGTCTGTGATCCATTTAGTTAATTTTTGTGAAGGGTGTTAAAATCTGTGTCTATTTTCATTTTCCTTTTGTGTGGATGCTAATTTGTCCCATCAGCATCTTTTATTCTTAACTAAGAATGTACATTCATTGGTACATTGTAGAGAGACATAATGATCACATTCATCATAGTTAGTCTGTGCCTGTGCATGATATATCTTGGTTTCCTCCCCTTCCCTGCCCCTCCCTTCCACAATGTTCAAATGGGAACAGAACAAGAGAGGGAAGAGGGGGAAAGGGAGGAAGGAAAAGAGAAAAGAAAAGAAAAAGAAAAGGATGGAAAAATGGAAATAAAGCCATCAGCGTCTTTTGAAAAGAAAACCTTTGCTCCATTGTATTGCTGTTGCTCCTTTGTCAGTGAGCACTTGACTCCTTTATAAAGATATATTTCTGAGATTTCTATTCTGTTCCATTGATCCACTTGTCTTAGCAGTACCGGACAGGTTTGATTATTGTGGCTTTACAATAAATTGGGTCTGTCCTCCAATTTTGTTCTTCCCCTTCCGTAAAATGTGGACAAGTCTGGATGATTTGCCTTTCCATCTAAACTTTAGAATCAGTCACTATCCACAAGAATTCTGCTGGGTTTCTTAATGGGATTACACATATTCTATTCTTCAATTTGCAAATATCTAATACGCTGACAATGTTGAGCCTGCTGCCTATGAATATGAAGTATCTATCCACATACTTAGTTCTGTGTACTACTATTTTAGTCCAATCTCTACTATTATAAAATTTCAGAAAATTGTTTGATATTATAGGTTTGCCCTTAAATTTTCTGCATGTTCTGAACCTAAGAACAGACAGATTTTAAATTGATATTACAATATTCTTAAACAGAAATATTACTTGAAGCTCCTGCTTTATGGAAAACAGTATTTCAAGGAAAATGTACTGCTATGTATAATCATTTTTGGTCATTAGATAAGTTAGCTTTATGGATATTCATGAGTTTCTATTAAAATATTAATAATAATAAGCCTTCAATGCTATCTCAAGAAGAATTTATTTTCTTTCAGAGGTAAGGATTTTTGATTAAAGCATGATGCTCAAAATTACTTAGATATGTTATTGTTTGGACAGAATATGAAATATGACCAGAAAATCAGAATATAATTTTGTCTTAGTTACTTTTCTCATTGCTAAGACAAAATACATGACACCTAATAAAGGCGGAAAGGTTTATTGTAGCTCACAATTTGTAGAGGTTTCAATTCATAGCTGGCTGGCTCCAGGGCAGGGTGGAATGGCAGATGGGGCACGGCAGAGCAAAAACATTTCATGGAAGGCAGAAGGCAGAAGGCAAAAATGAAGCAAGGGGCAAAGTAGCAAAACAGCAAGAGATGACAGCAGCCTTCTTTCTGTCTCTTATATTTTATCCAGCCCACACACCTGCACAAGGCTTTGGGGACATCTAGACACAAGCCATAACAGATTTGATTATGTTTGCATATTCCTTAATATTTTTAATGGATCCTAATATTCTACTTGCACATAGTGCTCATGTAAAAAAAATCTAGTAATTAAACAATATAATTATCAGTTTAGAATAAGTAAGCATGACTTAAAGCACTTTGAACAGAATGATGCTTAAAATGGATATTCACGAGACTTAAGAAAGTGTGTGAATTGCATGTTAATTTTCACGAGACTTAAGACAGTGTGTGAATTGCATGTTAATTCATCTCTCTTTCTTCATTCAGACTTTGATGTGATTTACTTACCCAAGGACATGTTACCTGCTGCCACTCATAGGATTCTCTCAATATTGAAGCATCTCAATAAAAATATGTATTTTTTTGATGCTAAGAAATAGTGGTGATTATTCATATTCCAGTTTACATTTTATTACCATAAAATTTGTTCAATGTTATGGCTATTTGACAATATGAAAAAAGATTTTATTGATAAATACTATATGATTAACAAATATTCTCACCATTCTCTTGTAAATAATACACATCCATAAAAGTTTATTCATTGAAAATATTTATTTGAAAGTAAATGCAAAACTTGAAAAGCATTTAAATTCTCATGGTCATTATTTGTTACTGACAAATCCAGTATTTGCTTCATTTAATAATACTGATTTCTCATTAAAAGGAAAATGTCTAGGGAAGTTAAGCATGATGGGAAAAAAAAAAATTTAGATCTGTTTGTCCCAGTTTAGGAAGCAGCTTGAAAAAACAGAAAATGACTGATTTTCACATGAATCATATGAGAAGAATTTAAAGAGGTTAAAAGGATGAGGAAGAATACACAAGCCATTTCATGGATATTTTCAGTGCAAAAGCCTTCTAACTTTTATGTATTTTCTGTTTGAATTTTTAATATATAATCTTAATTGGTGAGAAAATAGTTACTATTTTTTCACAGCAGATAGATGTTAGGTAGATAAATGACTAACAAAATGCTATCAGCTTTTGCTCTGTATAGTCTATGTTTTTACTGGGATGATTTTTGCAAGTAAAAAATCATAATGGCGATTTCAGAAACAGACTTCCTTTTTCAATCATAATGTAAGAATGTGGTAAATTACTAATTATTTTAATTAATTGAAGAATTTTAGAATATGAATTACAATTTCTTTGCAGTATATTTTAATGCGTATTTTAATAGGCCAATTGCAACCTAAGGCGTTGGCTATACCATTAACAGCTCATTTATTTTTCTCTCAAGGGATACTTCAACTCTCTAAGTTCAACCATCGATAATTTTTTGTTCTGTTTAATTAAATATTAGGTTTTAATTCCCTTTCCCTGTCTATCATATATCTGCATGGAGAAACTAGAATTGCTGGCAGTCATTAATTCCTTAATCAGATTCAAAGATAATTACATTTGCTATTTTCTCACCAAATAATAAATACAATTTCATTCAAATGTAGCAATAAAATATGCTTAGCTCTTTCATTGAGGAATGATATCTTAGGAAGGAATGGTGTTAGGAAATAATTTGTTTTAATTTTAAATTTATAGTAATTCAAGATATTACTCTATCTGCATCTGTATCATGTCATTAAAAACTAAAATAAATCCTGTGATTTTATTTCAACAGTAATAAATATAATGAACTGTGAGTATCCTAAACATGAAACTGGATGAGCAGTAAAATAGAAAAACAAGGAGAATGAGGCTGCACACAGGGCCTGCAAAGTGATGGTCTGAATCAACTTTACAGTGAGAAGTAATTCAGTGTCATGGAATTTAGTCTTACTATAGAAATCTCAGTTTTCCAGATATTAGAATAACCACCAATGAGAAAGAAAATATCATTTAAAATTTCTAAGGATGTGAGGTAAGAAGCTTTCATTTCTAATGCTTTATGAGTGTCATTTTTCTTACAATGGAGAATGGTGACTAAATTCAAATTTTAATGAATTTCAAGAAAAAAAATTTAAATACAATTACAAACCAGTTGCAGGACAAAGATAAATACTAAAAATTCATAAAATCGTTATCTTAAATTGGTAGACAATAAGTGACGGGGAAATGCATTTCTGGTAGCCTAATGTGATCAAACACACAACATAATTTTGCATAGATATCTGTGAATATAACCTCAGGAACCTCCCTCATACAGCTCTAACACGAGATGTCTTCCAGATCTCATCTTGAATTCACCTCATAATCCAGTTTTAATACCTGGAATTCCTTAACTGGAAGATATTTTCAAGTACATTTTTTAAAAAATTCATTAACAATTATGTTAAGATTTATTCGGAAGGACGGTGCTTCATTCATTTTTGAATATTTCTGTTTATGTAAATGTCCTTTATAATGCTTTTATATATTTAAAGCCAGTTACATTTAAACTAATGAAAAATGATTGATTGAAATGATATGTAAAAGAGCAATAGAAGTAGTGCCTCTCAAGGTGATAAAGCATGTTGCAAAAGGGGGAGGTAAGAGCTAAGACGAGTTGTGTAGGAAGTTAGGTATTAATGAAAAATCCTTTGAAAAAATGTTGAAGTTGAAAACTTCATTAAGACTTTCTGTAAGTTGTGCTTGAAAACATTTGAGAAGCTTTCAGACTAGTGAGCAAAAAGAGATTGAATTTTTCTAAAAGAGAGATGAAATAGAACACATTCATCTTTTTTTCTTTTACATCTACTTTGTCTTATTTTTCTGCAATATAACTGAAATTTAAAAAGATTGCATATCCTTGAACATTATTATAGATATTATGTTATTAATAGAAGGATATATTACATCAATAAATATGTTGATGAGTAGCTGTATATAAAAATTTTTATAACAAAGAATAAACAATGTTTCAGGAAATCTGGTATTTTGTAAATTTTTTGGCTTTGGTTTTTAAATAGAGAATCCTGTAGAACACAAAATTTTAACTACGCTTTGCATTTTAAGTCAATATTTCACTACCTTTCAATGTTTTGCAGAAAGTTTGGTCTTGATACTTTTTCGTGATTGACATTACTCAGAGCCCCTACTTCTGTTCAGATCCTTAGGTCTGGATGGTCTCCCACTCTGCACCTAGAAGCAGTTACTACAGCAATTTTTCAGACACTAGAAACAACTAAAAAGTCTTAGAATTTTGTGATAGTGATTTTGATCAACACTCATTTATAGTGAACTGAATAATTACTTTATTCCACTAAATTTGAACTTTGTGAAATCAAGATTCAAAGGAGTGCAGGTGTGAATCAGTCTTCCTCTCTGCTCCTGGGACCAGAGCTTTATCTGATGGTTTATTTTCCAATCACAGAATAGATGAAGAACTAATTATGCTTAATAACTAAGTGAACCACTGAATGAATAGATCCCAGAAATAGCAGGAAGGAAATGAAAATCCAAAGGAATGCTTCATTTTTTAAAAAGATAATAAAAACAATTCTCTATCCCTGGTGGTTATTATAGAATATAATGCTGCTATGAAATTAAAAAAAAAAATCAGGAGTGGTCAGTATTAGTAAAGACTTATTTAACTTCGTTACTTTGCTAATTCAAAAGCCAGACTGGTTGTAGAGAAATTCTAGATTACAAATTTCCTCATTTTGTGATTCCATTTTCACCTAAAGTTATGGAGGTGATTTACTTATTTGAGCAAGTCAAGCAGAAATGAAGTTATTAATCATTTTTTCCTACCAAAATGTAGTGAAGACTAAGAAATGGTTCATTTTCATGTGATAAGGACCATAGTGCCTCCATATGTTTGTGTCAAAGGAAAGCCGGTTTCCTCTGTTACAACGTAATCTGAAGGGACCTCGATTATCGTGATAACACACTGAACATCATGCAAGTTTACTTCATTTATGAGAAAATACTAATGCACAGGTAACCAGAAGTAAAAACACTTAAAAAGGCTCGAACAGGCCCAGCAGAGTATCTGAGATAATCCTAAAAGAGCTAGAGCTGCTTGACACATTAATTAAGTTGCCAAGGCTACAGGGTTTTTTAGTATATCAGTAATATAACTTGTAAGGTGAGAGACGAGTTGATTAATCTAATGCTGCCCACTGTGAAAAAAGAGACCCTTTTTATGTTTGATGGCAACAGATATCACATGTGGGTTAACCTATGAGATTGCTGGTTTTAAAAAGTGTGTTGAAAAGAAAAAATAAACACAACTTTTTTGCCTCTTCAAGCTATCTGCCCCCATGTTTTGTGTGAAATGATAGATCCAATAGTTCCAGACACGTAACATGTTTGACAGAAATGTTCTACATTTCCTTCTATCAATCGTGCATTAAGAGATGTTGATTTAAACATCTAGAATTTTGTATTCGTGCCTTACTCACTTTCATGATAAACAGTGTTTATTTGTAAAGCAGCTCCTGCCTTCCTGCCAAACATTTGAAAAAACTAATTGTCAGGCAAAAGGGTATCAGAGAGATACCCCGAGCAGATACAGTATTTTCTGATTCACCAAATTAGTCACAGATAATATCATTCCATTTTGTAACTGAAATGAAATATATGAGACCAAGCTCAATTTTGTCTACGAGACAGTAAACTGCAGGAAAAGGGAGATGAAACACTCATGTTACCTGCTTCTACAATCTCATTTTCTCCTTCCTATGCCAAGCTCATGGCATCATGAGCTAAAGGGGAAAATTCCTGTGAGACGACTCTTCTTTTACATGTGCCTTCTCAGTATTCAAATACCGGTTTCATCATTGATACATCAGAACTAAACGTGGTTTACATACTACACATTCTAGGGCACAGTATTATTGATTTTGATTACCTATATTCCACACATTTTTGCCAACTATTAAACATTCTTCAAAATACTAACTGTAAACATTGTTTCTTGCCATGATCTGATGAACAGAAAAAAAAAATTTTTCCTTGTTAAATGGAAAGTAATCAAAAAATTTTTCTTCAAGTTCCAAAGAGCACAACTGTGCAAGAAAAGAAGCAAAAGTTGTAAGAAAAAGGTCTGGTGGTGAAGAGAGAATATTTAAAAAGTGGCATAACAGTTATGATTATTTATTTACATTATCCATGGAACATCCCAATAAGTTACTAATGGATAAATGGGTAGATATTTAGACGGATGGATGATTGGATAGATAGCAGAATTAAATAGACATTCTAGTCTGCATTTCTATATGTCAAACAAGAATTAAGATTCATTTGATGGCACTTAAATTGTGGTTAAGAAGAGGATTAGTGAACTAAGAAAGTATATCAGAACAAAATATATGTATGTATAGAGGAAAAAGTAGAAGATTTTGGAAAAGATTATAAGAGATGTCAGCATAAATCTGTTACAGAAGAGATCATATGACAAGGGATTTTTGAGAAGATTTTAAAATTGATAAAATATTTTAATCTATATGGTGGAGAAGCCCTCCAATTCTAATCAAAATAGATGAAAAATAAAGGCCAATGTATATTTGGAACACTTAGCTCATGAATTGAAAAGTAGATATACAAAAAAAAAAGATAGTCATTCTGGAGAAAAAGACAGACAATTATTAGGGAAAAAATAAAATAATTATTGTGATGCAAATATTCTAGGTTAAGAACTAAAATAGTTATATAATTATAAAACATGATAATTAATGATAATGCATTATACTAGAAAAGCAATCAAAACCAAGGAAAGTTAAAAAAAAATTAGAGAACAAAAATGAAAGTAGAGCAATCTATACTTAAATAGAAATCACGTAACAAGGTAAAGAGAACAAAAGACAGATATATCATAAATAAGCTAAATTCTCCAAACAAAAGACAAGCATTATCCATGTGCAATTTGAAAAATGTACCCCGTATCCTTCTTACATTCAATACATCTAAAAATATATTCTAAATTTTCAAATAAATAGGTTGAAAAATATACTATGCAAACACTAATGCCAAAAACAAGGATAATTATATTAATGTCAGAAGGAGGTTGATTTTATCGGCAGAGGCCATTAGAAATGTAAATAATATATATTTTTTTTAAATTCTGAAAAGGATAAATACTTTAGTTCACCAGAAAGTCACAATTGCAAATTCAAGTGCAGGTAGGATCACAGCCTCCTGTAATGACAAGGAAAAGGCAAAGTGCAGTGGGAAGAAAAGGCCACAGTGCATCCAATGACAAAAATTCAAAATGTATAATTACCCAATATAACAACCCAAAAATGTGCAATCTAAGAAAAATGGACAGGGTATGTGAACACGCTACTTATGTAAGAAGAAATCCTTGTGAGATACTCAACCTCATTGCCAATTATGAATATTGAAATTAAAATCACAATAAGAGATCTATACATTCATGTCAGATTAACATGAAGAAATCTTAAAATATTCAGTTTGGGTGTGAATACAGTGTAGTAGGAACACTGATAATGTACACTGTAGACGCCAGTGTAAAATCCTAAAATATTTATCTAGTAACAACTTTTAATATATAAATAAAAGTTTTCTACTTTTATACTTTTTATTCATTACTTTGAGTAACATACAAGGTAGAATATATAAGGAATTAACATGCAACATCTTCCTGCCATTCCGTTTTATTTCAAAGTTCTTGCATTATCACTTAAGGTTTGCATACACCTCTTTTATGACCAAGGACTCCCTGGTGAATTCAGACCCAAGAAAAATGTGCACATTTGTAACAATTGACATGTACAAGAAAACTCAGAGCTAAATTATTCTTCATTTCAACATCTGAAAACTAGTTCAGGGCCTACTAAGAGAAGACTAGATAGAGTCAATATTCATTCAAAATATTATTCGATAATGTACGTGAACTCATCTGTGAACAATATGATGAGAGAGAAACTTAGTTGACTGAAGGCTCATTTTCTTCCCTTTTTGGCAGCTTGGCAGGAAGTTTGTGTAGCTGGAATGAGAAATCTGGAGAGACAGCATGTCAAATTCAATGTTCTTGGGCGGGGATTTAGCTCAGTGGTAGAATGCTTCGCTAGTGAGCCCAGGGCCCTGAGTTCGATCCCAGCACGCCCTCCCACCGAATTCAATGTTCCTGACAAAAAAGACCGCTCCCTTAAATGGGCCTTGGTAGGCAGGCCTTGTCATTCCGAATCTATAGAGCCTGCAATTCTTCTTGGGCCTAATGAGTGCTCGATATGATTCTTGCTACTTAGAGAAGTTGGGTATTTCCTACTCCACTTGCATCGAGTCTACAGAAACAAGGCAGGACGAGAGCACCGTGTTTGTCTCTTGAGGCGCTTTTGTTGCCAGCCCCACCTATGGGCAAGCTTTGGTCCCTCTGTGGGCAATGTTGGCTCTAGTGCAGAGAGGACATGTGTGATCCACAAAGAGTTTTAGAAAATGACAGTTCTTGGAACTACATGTGCTCTACCACATCAGTAAATGTCAGCTGACTTTCCTGTGATAAATGCTGTGTTGTACTCAAGTAATTTGGATAAATTTATACACAAAAGGTGGAGAAAACAGTCTTTATTTCAAAAATAGACAAACTGAGCGATTCTGTTTACATAAATTTCAAAACAACCAAAGCTAACTTATAGGATTTGACACGAGCGTATCGGTACCACGCCAGGAGACAGGCCAGTCTTGAAGGGAGTTCTCAGCACTCCTAAGTCCCTGTTTCTTGGTCTGGTGTGTAATGTGATGGTTGATAAGTGATGAACTGCTCATCAGTGCTTAGTGGGACAGAAACACAATAAATGTTTAAGTTTTAAAAAATTACTACTGCAAATGACATGGCCATTTGTCCCTATCAAAATACATTCCAATATGCTTATCGTTCTTGCCACTATCCTACGCAGTTCTGAAAGACTTCTTTCATGAGCATCCTTAGTTACACTGTCATGAACGCTAACACGTCCTGATCTTTTCAAAAATATTAACCTTTAATGGGTATTGTGACATTCTGGAAAGAGTAGGAGTAGCATGGCTCCAGATCAGATGAGTACGGTGGATGGAGACACAACACTGTGAGTCCGTCCTCCCACTGGATGGCACTTGGAGGCAGCATCGCTGGATAATTTAGCATCCCCCATAAAGACACTCCTGAAAGAGGACATCCAGAACTGCTTCAGAAAGTGGCAAGAATGATGGAAGAAGTGCATCTGAAACAAGGGAAGGTATTTTGGGGGGAACAAGTCAATGTATCTTTTACTATAATAATAGTTTTCTAAACAAGTTAAAACATTCACCTTAGATTTTGGTTGCTTCTTGTATGTGCTGTATGCTTTTTTTTCTTGGCATCAAATGATGTTGTTTAATGTTGGTACACTAAACAGTAAGGGTTTAGATATATTTAGCATTGTAAACCTGATACAGGGACAGTTTGTATTGAAAACTGTCTCATGAAAAAAATCCCTACACTCCTTGAATTTCTATCTCACCTCCAGCCTTGCAGTGAATTTCCAAACCTGAGAACAGGAGAGACAGTGAACAGAAATCCCATGTGTCACTTCTCAGCTAACGCTCTTAAGCATCGGTGTCTTCTTCCAACTTTCTTTTTCACTACGTCGGTGTCTTCGGAGGCCACATGTTCCAGATGGTGTCACTACCAGATGGAAGGGGGCTTCCCAGACTCCATCAATCTTTACGTATGTGGAAAATGAATGTGTGTTGCATTAAGCGGCTAAGATTGTTTTAAAGGAACCAGAACAAATTAACTTAATCTTAAATGCCAACATTACAAACAATAAGTAAATCAGTAAAATTTGGTAGCAAAAAAGAAAAGGAAATATAATATATACTTGCTTGGACTGATGAGCAACTTATATTTAAATTGAATACTTTTATACAGTATATGTTAAAATAGCCATGTTATCAGAAATGTATTATTCAAATTATTATAAAAATACCCACAAGTAAAGGAAAAATAATTTATTTTATATGCCTAGAATGTACTTCAAAAACCACAGGGAATTTTATTAAGAATAACCATGACCAAAGAAATAGTGTTGCTTTTATTTAGAGAGAGGAGTATATGAATGTATTCTATGTAAAAGGCATATGTATTTAATTTCCAAAATGTTATGTCAATAATAGATATGCACTTTCCATTAAGAAATGATTTATGATTGGTATTAAAATACTTTGTTAAATGAGTCTTTATCTTTGCCAAATAGCATTGAAAATCTCAATGAAATATAAACAGTAAAGTATCTGATTTATTTTAAAATGCAGTACATTTGGTTTCAACAAGTGATACTTATGCTCAATAAACACTGGAGTGTGTGTAGGTAAGATATTACATAACAATTGACCTTAGCTCCTTACTTCTTCATAACTCGTTATTCTTTATAAAGTTAAAGCTCCTAAATATCTGAGAGATTTAAATGCAATCATAGAATTACTTGTTTTAGGATCACATGGATTCTCTTCATATGAGTATTCATCACTCTGGATATAGAAAAAAGCAAATGAAATATAAGCCTAATTTTATAAATATTTAATGTTTTTGACTTTGCTTCAATGCAGACATAAAATAGATGCTTAAGGTATGTTTTAACGACACGATCAACCAACTCCACAGTTCTTTTTCAAATTTTATACCTACTAGCAACCTAAATCTATATTTTGTATTTATATCACCCATCAATAAAACAGACTTAATTTGTTGAAAGTAAGTTTTGCAATATGACAGAGTCGTGTATTACTCGCTTAGGAAAATACCAGCCATGTTTTTCTGTTATCCTAGCAATGTTATCTGTAGATAACACTTCTTGGCATAATAACAATCATATAATTCATTGTCTTGGCATATTAGTTAACAATAATTGTCTAATTTGTACCACTTTTAATGTCTTCAAAATTCATCTTTAAATAGTTGAACCATAGATCCATGCTCCAATGCTATAAAAGTTGGAAAACATATCTTCTTTTTCAAACTTTTTCCTGACTTTACGTAGACTTTTGACTCTGAAAAAAGTTAAAGTAAGTCACATTATGGTCAGGTGATTTAGTTTAAAGTACATGAAAGCCACTTCATCCCCTTCGTTGTTCAGCCTGCCCTTCTCTGACCCTTCTCAACTCCATTATCTGTCTGATGATGTGGTGTTCTTTCATAGCTTGATTGAGGGGTTTATTGATTTCAGCCACTGCGCTCTACTATATATAAATAAGTCTGAAAGCGAGAAGGTTTAAATTTGGTAATGACAGTGAAGGCTCTTTCTTGACACCTACAAAATTTCTTTGATGGTTTATCTGATGGACTGTCGAAAGAGGGTCATGGCCAGGAAAACTCGGCACCTATGAAAGAAAATGAAAGGGCCAGTAAAATTCAGAGATATAGCACTAGGAATTTTATAATCCCTGATGAGGGGTTTTGACTGAGATGATATCTTTATTTCTTCAATATGAAGGCAAATATGTGAGGGAGGAAAAAAGCCTACATAAGTGAATATTTGAAGGGTATTCAAACATATATGTGTTAATAATGTTTTATACCATGTATATTGTATATGCGTGTGTGCGTGTGTTGTTATTCACACAAAGCTAAGCCCAAAAGAAAGTCTTGTAGTTCTTTTGGAAGATGATCTAAATGACAAGTGACAAATGTAGAAAAAAGAAAAGAGAAAGGAGAACATGAGGCAGGAAGATATGTCATCCGCTTTGCTGTGGCCACATGTGACTGCATTGTGATGTGACTGAATTTTCTGAGAAGACTTAGAGTAAGTGAGCTGAGGTGCGAAAAGAAAAGCTTTCAGTCTTGGCTTCAGTCCCTTCATTAAATAAACATGGTCCCTCGCACTTCATCCCTTTGGCACTTGGGTTTTTTATATGTGAAATAAAGTGAATACTTAATTTTAAAAATGTATTACACTTAAAGACACGTTGCCATTAATACCCCTCAGATGACTGCTCCTCACTTTGCACACTTTCACCTCAATTTTCTAGCCACTTTTCTGAAGTTGTTCTAAACAACTTCATGAGTATCTTTAATTGTACGGGAGTAGCTGCCTGAATGTCCTGATCCAGTTAAAGTGTTTACATTTTATGGTCCTTTTGACTTTGGGAAGAGCCAGATTCTCATGGAGTCTGGTCCAGGGAATAAAGTGAATGTTTTACAAGACTATTTTTCAATAGTACTTGTTTAACAGTCTCTCCGATTCCTGTAGTGCTGCCTTCTTTAGATCTCATAAAATTTTAAAATTTGGTTTCGAAACAAATGGGTGTATTTACATATACTTCAAATGAAACGTCTTTCCTGTTACCCATTACATTTAACATTTCAGAATTAATAAGTATATTTAAGTTTATTTAGTGATTTGGCATCATACATTTATGGTCTTACATGAAACTAGAGCACTTATTTAATGTTTTATGAATCTTTACAGCAATTAATTACTCTTCAGATTAAGAATGTAAAATTAAAAAAAATGTTAAGGTACAATTACAATATATTTACTGTGCAAAATATGAGAGATGAATATGCGTCTGTGGGATTTTGAATTTTTAACGAGTAATTTGTAAATAGACATGCTGAAAGACTAGGGACTGAAACTCAGTTACTCAGGATAAAACCAGTATTGACATAATGTCTTAAAATACAGGAGAAAAAATTATGAGAAGGGTTCAGTCACACTGCCCCTGTTTTACACATTTTTAAAAAATGCACTCTTGCTAATACCAGATAGAAGAAAAAGGACTGAGCAAACTATCTTGAAAATGTTGTAGGTTCAGTTTCAGAAAATGGCAAATAAAGCAATTATCACAATAGAGACACACACTTTTTTATGTTACCCTCTTCGTATAAAAGTTGTATTTAAACCATACTGTAGTCTAGTAACTGTCCAAAGACATTAGTCTACATGAAACAAGGGAAAAGACCTCAAATTTAAGATGTTTTATTGCTTCAAAATGCAAAGGGTCATCTGAGCCTTCAGTAACTCATAACTATTGTTGCTGCCACGATTCCTCAATCTCTATATTGATGACTGGTGACTAATCTATGTGGTGATTTTTGCAAGCTTAGGGTGGCTGTAGCAATTTTTAAAAATAGTGCAAAACTATTTGTTTTTATGTGTATTTTATAATTTTCCTTATTTTAACAAATGATTCCTCCACTTCCATTTTACTATGATACCATATTTTATTTTCTAATATGTTATAGTCCATTGTTTTTGCATGATTATGAAATCTTTCAGCACTTTTTATCTGATCTTTGTTTTTTGGCAATTTAACCTTTTTATACCATTGTCACAATATGTCATAGTCATTTTCTTATTGCTGGGACAAGATGCCTGACACCCACAAAGGGGTGTGAAAGGGGGAAAGGTTTATTTTAGCTCACATTTTATAGAAGTTTCAGTCTATAGTTGGGTGACTCCAAGGCAGAGTGGCATGGCGGAGAGGCATGGCAGAGGAGAAACAGTCCAGGGCATGGCACCCAGGAAGCAACAGCCTTCATTCTCCTTTCCCTTTTTATTCTGTAGAGGCTGCACTTGCTTTGGCAGCACATATACTAAAATATTCTGTAGAGGTTAGAACTGTATTTGTTAGTGTCACCCACAGCCAGGGTCGGTTTTCCCTCTGCTTTAAATCCATTATCCACACCCAGAATTTTACTAAACTAATCAGTGGACCAATCCAGCATCACACCCATGATCCAATCACTCTCTACTGAGATTCCTTGAAAACAGAAAGCCAGAATAATAATCATGTTTATCTTTACAACTTGTATTCACCACTCATATTCTACGAAGAATCTGTGGGATGGTTTTAAAATTAAACTTTTTAAATAATAATATGACCTATAACTACATGCCAGAAGGGCTGCATGGTCTCATGTTACTTTTCTCAATAGTTTGGGCTTCCTCTTTCTCCACAAATAGTCATTATGAAAGCATGAAAGGAAATACGTATATTTGCAGCATCAAATAAAGTCATATAAAGATATGTTACTAGAAAAATGTGGATGAAACAAATTACACCAGGAAATAAAACCTCATTGTACAGTTTTTGAAAGATCTGGTGCTTCCTGATCCCCTTTCCAGCTCCCCTACAAGGGAGAGATAGTGGCTAAAGTGTGGGTGTAATCTGAGATATGCATCACACTATATTTAGGGAAGATCACTTGTATATAGACAGATATGCTTCTGTCTTTTCATCCACTTCTGCACTTTCTAAAGTCTGAAGTTGTATCTACCATCATCTTAATTTCTGTTGGAAGAGAGATATTTCTGATGGATCTTCTGTCCTTAACCACACTGTTTACCCTTTGCTTATCAGAGAGCACTGGAGTTTGAGGTGGAAGTGAGAAATGTGAAGGGCGGAGTATTTGGTTTGCATACTGTTTTAATCTGATCAATCAGATAAATACCACATGCTAGAAAGCTAAGAAACAACAATTTTTGCTCATAGTTCTGGAAGGTGCAAAGTCTAAAATGAAGTCATCAGCAAATTCAGCATCTAAGAAAAGCTCACTGATTAGTTTATAACTGATGTATTCTATCTGTGCCCTCACACTGTGGAAAAGGTGAGGGATTTCTCTCTGGTGTCTTTTCCACAAGGGGGCTGATTTCATTCATGAAAGCTACATCCTTATAACCTGATCAATATCCAAATGTCTCCTAATATTATCATGTTGAATTCATATTTCAACATATTTATTTGGATGGAACACAAATATTCAGACAATAATGCAAAAGAACATGAATCTTACTCTCTTACCCTAAATCTCACTATTTCTAAAAGAAAAAAATTAAAATCTCCACATTCTCTTCTTATTGCCTGTGTGTGGCTATTTGGTCAGGAGCCCAAAGAAAGAAAAATACTTATCAAGGCAGGTCAAACATTCATTTTCCTCTGGTCTTAATGCAATAGTGCTTGTGTTATTGATCATCACTAATATTTAAGTTCCTTCAAGTACATTTTAAATACTATTTCTATTTCTGCTACCTTTTAAATATTAACTGTATCAAATTACATAGAGTTAGAAATCTTTATGCCAATCCTGAGTTACTATCTGAAGCACTATGTAAAGTGTGCTATTTGAAGAGGATAATAAACCCAAAAATCATCCTCATTAGATAGTGAACCATATAAATTATATCATTAAACGACCTCTAATCTGCCTCAATAAAATCAGATAATGCTCTGTTAAACAATGATTAGAGAAAGTTCAGTTCATTTATTAATGTTAAACAGCCTCCCAATCTACTATATCCATTTTTTTTTCTCCCAAATCATGCTCAGTATTCTCATGGAACAACTAATAGACATAATAATTTTGTCCCGTGTTCTGAGAGAAATAATTGCTTACTTAATATATAAATATGAATATGAAGATTAGGATTCCAGAATCCACTAAATCAAAGGAAACATGGCAGAATCTTGTACTTTCCCAATGTTAACTACATTTTGTTTAAATCTTCTTGAAGATTGCACTGTACTATCTGTCTTTATTTTAGAAATTCACTGACATTTTGACATTTCAGCCTGATCGCCTTGTTACCCACTGATTATCATCTCATACTTAATCAATCCTTTCTTGTCCATTACAGCTGGTGCTATATAGTAAAGTCAAAATAGTTTCACTTATTTGCCTGGATTTCAGGATTTCACTGAGTGCTCTACGTTTAAAGAATCGTTTTGTTGTTGTTGTTGTTGTTGTTGTTATTTTCCCTGACATTTAAAATCCTCTATATATTTGACATATCAGTCTATGACTGTGTTTCTCAGAGTCCCTTTTGGTTATGGGTCAAGCCTTAGACTTTTCATGTGTTTCAAAAGCTCAAAAGCCAAGGCAAGCGGCCATGACACTAATTCTGCTGCAGTGATAATTATATCCTTACCTATTTTCTTTTACTGATAATTTACATTTTAAGATTTTTATTCAATGTTACTTAACCAAAGAACTTTGCTATGTCTTTTTTTTAATATTCATATACTTTGGGCAGGCTACAACTGAAATCAATGTATTAACAGTTTACTGCTAGTTTATTGTAAATAATCTTCTAATTAGTCTTGATCAATTATTAATCAAATCAATGAACAGATAACAAAATAACTAAATTTTTGTTTTTGTTAATATAAACCATATAAAAACATGAGCTCGGTGAAAATACACTGCCCTAAGATTGTAAAAGTATGTTTCTCTGTATTTAAAAAAGATCAACAATAAATACTATCATTTAATCAGTGTCTAAAGAGAGATTTTCTTAGAGGAGTGCTTTATTTTTTATTTTATTCTTTAAACTATTAAACCCACTAAGAAGGAAAAGTAAGTAAAAAAAGCAAACCAACAAAGAGGAAAGTAGTAAATCATCCACATAATTTGACAACTATCATTAATAAAGTTCTCACATTTTCAACCAAAATGCCCCTGTGTTTTTCAAGCAAAGTTGCCATTTCAAAAGTTTTATTCCAAAAGTGCAGATATTTTTGGAATAAAAACTGCTAGCATCTAAAAATAATGATGAGCTCATGGTCTTTTTAAAAATTAAATGTCTAATAACAAATAGAGCTTCCAAAAATGTTCTAGATATATAGTAGCAGTAAAATATAAATTTTCCTGTTAATACTGCTCCTCCATTAAAAGAAAAACTGCTGTTTTCTTGCCTTTCAGTTAAGATCTAATCGTTGGCTCAGTGTCTATGATCATCCTGGTGGCTACATGCCAGATTAGCAATTTGCAAACCTGAGTCTATCAGCTCGAGGTACCGTGCTGGCATGTCTCCTCAGCACTTAATTTAATTAGATGAGGCTTCCGTTGTTGAAACTGCTGAACACAGTATTTTTGACTGAGCCAAGGAAGAATCTAATTTATTAGACCTTTGAAACTGAGCTGTAGAATTGTTATTGTGGCGTCTCACAGCAGCTGCAATGTTTTGAATATAAATTCTCAATCCCAAGGAAATTCGTATTTCAGGGATCTATCCTGTGTTTATTGCTGATGCACTAGGCATTTTTCTTGGGAGCTATGTCACCCATTATGATCCCAGTTATTGTTGGCTTGCAAGATAGAATGCAGTTTCCCATTATTATTCCACGAAGAAATTGGGTGTCGTGATGGGAGTAGTGTGCTAGCATGAAGGAGAGCAACATTTTATTTCACCTTTGTTTCATTGTGTGATATTGAACTTTCCATTTCATTCCAGCCAACTTATAGACTAGAAAAAGAACAAACATTCCTCTAGAAACAGGAACTATTGTAAAGCTCATACAATAAATTCTAAAAGGAACTTTAAGATATTTAGGAGAAATACAATTAATTTTTATTGAGCAACCGCTGCACGCTTGGCATAAAACAACAGGCAAAACAAAAAACAACAAAGAACCTCAGGCTTTGTCCCCCCGAAAATTACATTTAAAAGGGAGGATCAAAATTGACCAATATGCTTCCTAAGGACATACCTGTTTTGTGAATAAGACAAACAAATTTTGTTGGATTATATGCAACTTGATAAAAGAAGGTAGATTTGAATTTTATGCGAAACACAAAAGAACAAAATTTCAACTATATAATATATAGGGAGATATGAATAGCTTTGTATCTTTATTTAAAAGTATTTCATTCTTTTGTATGTTTAATTATGTTTTTTGAGTCAGGGTCTCACTATGGAGTTCAGCCTGGCCTTGAACTCACTATATGTAGTCCAGGCTGGCCTCACATTCAGTCATGCTCCTGCCTCTGCCTCTCCAGTCCTGGGATTAAAGGCGTGTGCCACCATGCCTGGCACTGAAAAGTATCTTATTCTTGACATTAATTTTCTTTGCAGAAAACGTTAGAAATAAAAGTTAAGAATACAGGGCTTGGATAGGAACTTTCACCGTATGGGAGAGCAAGAACTGTACATTTACTGAGAAAATATTAATGAATTGAATCATCTTACAACTTAAATAATATTCTAAATCCAAATATAAAGCAGAAGAAAAAAGGTCGATATGCTCTCTGTTCTTAGTTGCTAATAGAATTTACAATCTGGCAGGAGATTGACATAACAAAAAATTGTTAATATGATATTTAAAGGATGCTACCGTCCAACAGAGGATATGATGGAAGAATCTACTTGGCTGCTGAGTCTAATGTAGGCTTTTCTGAGGAAATTATGTTTAATCCAAAGTCTGAAAGATGGTCAGATGAGGTCGACGTGGCTAGGTTATGTCCTTCTCGTCTTACTGAAACATATATGGCCTTCTGTTTTTCTAGCTGGAATAGTTCTGCTCTTCGTTAAGAAAACACAACTAGAGCAAGAGAAAAATGAATGCTAATGTAGTAATAAATATCCATATAGATTCAAATCTTTTAGATAAATTTGCCAAATTCATATTTTTCTATATATTTTTCTTATAGAAAAACCATGATAAGCATGTGCTGATAGAAGGTATCATGTCACCCTCAGAGAAGACTTTACGTATTTTGACAGGATGTTGATCATGGAAAAGCAGTTTCAGAGTGCTAACGATAAGAAGTAAGATAAGGAGAAAAAGAAATATTAAATACAAAAGAGGAAGAACAGTAAGTTTAAATGTACCATGAGGAGTGAAAGATTGTTCTAATGGGAATAGGTACTGGAAAGAGGCTTTTGCATTGTTAGTACTGGAAAAAAAATATGATTTAGACATATAAAAATCCTTCATACTCATAACAGGATAATATAGTTTCTTTTGCACCTTGTAAAGGATTTCATCAAGTGGTAATCCAGGCATGGATTTTTTTATGTCCTTGGCTATTAGACACTACAAATAATGACTCAATATAAGAGAGTGTCAATTATTTCATTATCCTTCATAGAAAAGTTGGAGGTGAGAAGGGCACAGAACGACAGATTCCCAGTAGCTATCTACAGTGACTGCATTGGTTACCTTTCTAAAGTCAATGGTTTGCAAGACAGCAGATTTAATACAGGACATTTACAAGTTACAACATTCACCCAAAAGCCAAATGCAGGAAGAGTGCCGAATTTGTACTTATGCACTGAAGACTCGAAAGATCCAAGAAAGGGCTGGGAGCCCTCAACAGTGTCGCATGTGCGTCTGTGCCTGCACTAAATAGCTGAAGAAATGTATACTGGGACCAGGATACGCTGCTCACAGCAGAGATGAAGACCCGAGCGCCCCTAAAGCAAGCAGCAGCCGTCCCCAGTGACAGCAAGGCCCGGAGCTCCTTCAGGTAGGAGAACAGCTGAGTTCCCTTCTGGAGAATCAGCCACAACAGAGCTTCTCCTGGGAAACAGCTGGCTTCTATTTTCTGCTCCTGTTCTCCTGTACGTTACGTCGGCAGCAATCCTCGGGTGAATCTTCTATGCCCAGAACTACACGAACTCAGTCCAGCTGGGAGTGCCGCTCAAGTTGACCATGTCAGGCCACCATAGTGATCTTCACAGGCTGGCTTATTTGGCTGTACTGGACATCAGTTCTTCATTTCAAACATTCTTGAAGGCACAGGGTGGGACAGGTTGGCACTAAAGATTTCACGGGTTGGTTCTGTCTTCTAAACAAGTGCTAATATATTAAAACAGAGTGTAGGATCCCTGAAATCCTCAATAATTTTCATTTTGCTTTAATCAACACTTAAAATTTCAGAAAGCAGACATAATCAACCATCAAATTATAATTTCTCTCATCTACATCAATAGCATTTATAGAAATTAACCTTTAGAATATGTAATATAAAAGGGCATATTTCTATTAATCTTAAGTGAGTCTTGAGAAATATATAACAAGTTTTCTTTTTTTTTTTTCCATTAAATGGAATAGTGGCTCAGTATTTGTAGAGAAGTGACAGTGCATTTTAGTAATTCTCCTCAAGGTGAGCCTGGGCCATTTAAAATTTATGCTGGCTGGGGATTTAGCTCAGTGGTTACAGTGCTTGCCTGGCAAGCACAAGGCCCTGAGTTCGATCCCCGGCACCAAAAAAAAAAAAAAAAAAAAAAACTTTAAAATTTATGCTATGCACTCAACAGAAAAGTTACCAGCTTCCTGGGCTGTGTGAAAATTGATAATCATTGATCAATGATGTATGAACTAAATCTACAACTTGTTTATTTGGATTTACACTGCTCTTCTGCGATGTTTTCGTTCATAATCTTGGATATATGTATGAAGTCACATGTATGATGGAAAATAATCACACCATCTTGGTACTCTAATAATATATAATTTTTGTGGTAGCCTCTGCCTCAGTCTTATTCAGGGATCAAAATCATCCGAGTGGATCATGTTCACTAAAATCCTGTGAGGAACTCCTTGGGATTTGTCCTGTTTGTTTGTAAAATGACTGTCACAAATTTTGTACATCAGGAAATAAAAATACAGTTTGATATCTATTTTCTCTGGTCAAAGAATTTTACTATGAATGTAAAATTGTGTAACGCTCAATTGAATTTGTAAAAATGGGTCAAATGTGAAAGAAAATACAAAGTCTCCTGGGCTGAATATTCAACGCCTTATTGGTGAACAACTTTTCCTCACGTCCCCTTGCGTCCTGTGCTTCCTAACCACAGTTTACTAGACAGATTTTGTCCTTTTGTCTGTGTTCTTTGTCAGCTACTATCAGCTGTCTCTGAGCTACAGTGACTACTTGCATTTCCCTTGCCTTCGGCCTGCTGTCAGGCTTTTACAGGTTCCTGCCATTTTACACCTCGGTTCCTCTGGAGTTAAGCTTCTCCTTTGTCTCAGTAGTCCTTCCCACACTAAAACCTTCTTCTGCTACCCAAATTTCCATAGATAAATCTCTGCTCCTAGGGTATCCCTAAGTCTTTATCAATTCCAACCCTGGGATTTAGATATGCTGTCTCTATATGCAAGGAATCCTACAGTTTCCAAACAAACTCAACCTAAAATCTGCTGCTTGTAACATGGTGCCATGGAAGTTCATATTCTGGAGCAATACTGGAAGAATCTGAAACATTTACTACCTATTTAAATGTACACAGTTTTCTTGGTTATATCATGTGCATTTTATTTATATTCCCCTTTTGTAACAAGATGGTTTTAAAAGTAACTGAGGTAGATGGTGCTTTGAAGGTTAAATGAGTTACTAGGGTTATGCAAGTCCACGGGAGTATGTTCCCTTTGGTGAATGGAGGTATGTTCTGAGAAATGCGTAGTTACAGAATCATATAGCATACTTCCAAAACCCTCGATGGGCGAGGTCAATCACTTGATGTGGATTCCTGGTGCAATGCAAACAAATGGTTAATAGGAGGTGAATGGCAACGTGATATGGCATATTATGATACAGTAAACTTTTTATGAAAATGAATATACTACAAATAATGATAAGTAGTATAGAAAAGTAAATCCATTAACATACTTGTTTGTTCCCAAGTATTATATACTGTACTTCACTGTATGTGGTGCACTTCTATGCAATGGGATGTATATTTGCACAGCCTCACAGAAACATTTAAGTAATATCTTGTGTTATGACATTCAAACAGCTGTAATGTCACTTGGGGAAAGGAATATTTTGGCTCTCTTAGTTTTACAGGACCACTATTGTATAAGCACTCTAGTGTTAGCTAGCACACTGTTACGCCTTTTGTACTAGGTGCTTACACAGTCCCTGGCACTGTGAAAACAGCCCACAAGTACCTACAGAGTGAAGTCTCTGTAGAAATATTTGTCTGTTTTTATTCATTTATTTTTTAGATATTTACTAATGATATTAATATTCAAGCCAACATTCTTATCCACCTCAACTGTTTTGTGGATCTCTTTCCTCATCTGGGACACATCTTAAATTTGCATAATTATAAATCATTTCAAGATGTTTCCTACAATAACTGGTTATTGGTTTTGTCTGTCCCTGTCTTCAAATTGCTAGTGACTTGCCTGAGTTACTCAGTAAAGATTTTTCATGCATGAAATATCTCTCCCATGTAGTTGCTTCAAGGACAAATAGATAATCTACAGTAAACACACGCCAGAGTGCAGAGCACTCAGTAATGCTCAATAATTCTTAGCTTGCCACTCATCTGCTTTACCTATTTTGAATGATAGGTCTCAACTAGTCTTGCAAAAAAGACTTTTTTACGACGTTCCTGTAATAGTGATTTAGAGCCAATAAACTTTTGAGCAGACACTTGAAAGGTCATCTCTTGCCTTAAATATGAATAACATTTAACTCTGAGTTTTAGCTACCTTAGAAATTAGTTAGTCATCAGTAACCTGTCAGTAAATCTGATCATTAACCATAATGGTTGCAAAAAATGAAATGGATTAGGAATGCAAGAAACAAGGTAATTGAAAAGAATGCATAATGGAAAATATAATCAGGTAAAAAGTATGATATTAGATCATACTTTTTACTTAACCAACCAAGGATAAGGCTGTAGGTCTATATAAAGCAAGAAACAAACAAAATAAAAAATCTTTATATTTCTTAGAAACACACAACACAAAAATGCATTGTGAAGAGGGTATATTGATCTGGATGAAAATCTCTGTGGATAAAACACTCAATAAAATACACTTCTCACTTTACACTAGACAGGGCCTTTTATTCTTTGGGTCTTTTTAAATAGGAAGTTAAATTTTCTATGCTTTCCGTATGTATAAATCCATGGAAGTATGTATTGCAATAAAACATAAGATTTTAATGCCTGTATAATACATATCTCCAAATAATTAGTAATTTTTGTATTATACCTTTTAAATTATTGTGTGGTCCATTGAAAAATCAGCAAGAAATGTTTAGAAGTACAAAACGGTATTACTGCTTCATGTAGTAAATACTCAACACCTCCAAAAATGCAGGAATTATGGTATTAGACAGCTAGGTGCTGAGTCTAAAAGATTAAAAAGATCTTCAAGATTGAACAAGGATAAATAACTAGAAAGTCATTTATGGTCCTCACAAAAAGCAATTTTCCACATTGTACTCTTAGGTGAGGTTCTGTTAATCGCCGTCATTGTCATTATAGCATATTGTTTATACAGATAGTGGGTTTCATTTGGGCATATTTCTATATGCATAATGTAGAAGTGTGACTACTTCTAACTTTTCATAACCCCCTTCCCCTTCTCTTCTCTTTCCCCCATTTCCCTCCTCTTCTCCTATAGTCTCCCTTCTAATTGCATGTCATTACTTTTGTTGTTATGTTTAGATTTTGCTTATGAAAAATGCAATGGAACATATGAAAAATGAATAAAAAATATGATATTTGATCTTCTAAGTCTGGCTTATTTTGTTTAACATGATGATGTCCAATTCATCCATTTTTCTACAAATGACATTATTTCTTTCTCCTTTATAGCTGAATAATACTACATCTACATTGTGTAGTATACTATATCATCTTTGAGTCATTCATCTGTTCATAGGCATCTACTATTTCCATAGCTTAACTATTTTTAATTATGCCACATAATTATGCTACATAAATTATATGTTTATGTAGCTATTTCAGTAGTGGGGAGATCTTAATTCTTTCAGCATTATATTGACAGGTATAGTTAGCTCTATCTTTACCTTTTGAAGACACTCTACACTGACTTCCATAGTGGATGTTCTAGTTTACACTTCTACCAGCAGTGTAGGAGTGTCCCTCTGCCCCTCCCACGTCATTCTCTTCAGCACTTATTTATATGCTTGTTCATTTACTTATTTAATGTATCCCTAATGATAGCCTTTCTGACTGGAATGAGATAGACTCTCGATATCATTTTGATTTGCTTTGCTAAAGCTGTGGAACAATTTGTATACACATATTGGTCATTCGTACTTTTTCTGAGAAGTGTCTGTTCAATTCATTTGCTCATTTCTTAAGGTTTTTTTTTTTCTTTTTGTGTTTTTCTTATCGGTTCTTTATGTGATCTAGGTATTAATCCTCTGTCAGAGGAAGAGCTGGCAAAGATTTTCTCTCATTCTGAAGGCTGTGACCGTCCTCTGTCAATGGTTTACTTTGCTGTACTAAAGTCTTTTACTTTTACATAATTCCCTTTGGTGCTTCCGGCTATTATTTCCTGTGCTATTGGAGTTTTATTCAGGAAGTATTTGCCTAGAATTAGGATGTCATGTTTTTCCCCTTTGTTTTATTATAGCAGTTTCAGAAGTTGAAATCTTGTTCCAAGATTTTTGATTCATATTGAATTAAGCTTTGAACAAAGAGAGAGATAGAAATTCAGTTGAAGTTTTCCACCAATAAATTATTTTCCCAGGGCCACATGTTAAAGAGGCTTTATTTTCTCCAACATATGTACCTAAAATTTTATCTTCTCATTGCTACATGTATTATTGGGGTTTTTTGTTTGTTTGTTTGTTTGTTTGTTTGTTTTTTGTGGTGCCGGGGATCGAACTCAGGCCCTTGTGCTTGCAAGGCAAGCATTCTAATCACTGAGCTAAATCCCCAGCTATTATTGTTAAAAATTTATAAAATTCCTTTTCTCCTTCTCAATCTCTACACTTCATCCCTTTGAACTAAGTTAGAAACTGATATATATCAGTTTATATATATATCAGATATATAATGACTCACACTATTACACTAATAATGATGATTTTTTGACAGAATCGATCAGTACATAAATATAAAAGTGAATGTGTTAGGCATGTTACCCTAATAGACTTTACTGTTTATTAATTCAAAGAAAATTTTGCATTATGTTGTGCTATTCAACTATTAAAATTTACACTAGTCACCTGAAAAACATGTTAAAACATACAATCTGCTTCAATAAATCTATGGTTAGGCCTGAGATTCTGCATTTATGACTCAGGATTTCTTGATGTTAATAACAAACATTAGAACCCAACAGAGATTTAACACGCTTGTTTATTTTCACCCCAAATCTCTGTGAATCATGAGGTTTCCAGCATGGCTTCAGGGATCAGGGACTTCTCCCAGGCTTACTTGTGTCCTCTGACCATTTCTGGTAGTTATTTCCCCTTTCTCATCTAGACCACAGGCATGTATCTGTTTATCAATACCCAGCACTTGAGTATTGTGTTGCAGGGGATCTTCTGTAATCTTTGGAGTTCCTATTCTGGGAAGTTTTCTCCTCTGTAATATGCTGCCCTGCAGTGTCTAACCCTCATTAGTGTCTTAGAATTGCAGGAATGTTTTCTCAACTCAAATTAGGCTCTATACATCATATCTTAGGAACTCTCAATGTAGAATCCAGGCAGCACTAGGGCTCAGCTAATTTGGTGTCCATCAGAATGAACAATGTGTGGTCTTTAATGTTGACTCTGTAGTACACATCTCCAATACACATCGTTGTCTCATATATTTAATCTGTTTTGTGGGTACCAAAGCAGGAGGGCAAAGATGATTCCTGTTTCTCCAATTTTGCTTTAATATGAAGTACCAGCAGTTGTTAAAAGCATTCTTAAAAGCCCTGAAATGTTATATTTTTAGGTCTTATTTTAAGGTAATCTTTAAAAATACTTTGAGTAGTCTCTGAAAATTGCTGTGTAATTTTGTATATCCACAAAGTTGACCTTATGAAAAAAATCTATGAAATAATGGTGATTTTCTCAACCTTATTTTGCACCTGTGCTACAATTTATGAAAATACAAACAAAATATTAACTTGGCAAGTTTTCTTTGTCTTTTTATTCACTTCTGTATATTTACAACAGCACTAGCAGGTATCAATGATTGGTAATTTACCTCTTGACCAGAAATATATTAAGTATCACATCTGTCTTTTAAACATACATGTGAACTAAATATAATACTCAAAGTGTATATATGTATATTTATATCTAATTTATAATGAAGGTAGCTAGCATCTAAAAATATTGAAATGTGGATGTACTATGCACATGAAGTATTATACTTCAGTAACTGTTATCTTTCAAAACTTATCTTTAAAAATAAACTTAATGGAATTTTTTTTAAAGTGAGCGCTTACATTGAAATGTGAAAAACTCAGGAAGAGTCTACACAGTAATTTCAATTTTTATTGATTGAATTAATGACGCTATCACCATCTTACATCCTTCCCCTGTATTTTTAAGAATAATACCTTGCTGTTAGGGCAGAGCATTATGTGCCGGCAAGCACTCATCACAGGTTAAACTTGTTACAGATAATTGTATTGACTTCCCCTTTTCTCTTTAGAATAATCACATTTTGATTCTTTCAAGGGCTTATCACCTTGAGTCTATTCAGTAATTATGTTTTGGATATTCCTCATGAGGTTATATACAAACCTTATTCTCTAAAATCAAAGACAAATAAAATAATATTATTTTAAAGCCACAAAACTATGTAAATCTGTATATGTTTTACCTTAAATGCAATATACTTTTATGTTTTTTTTAATTTCTGTATCATTTTAGATTATTCAAGGGTGGACTAGATGAATAAAAATATGTTCCGTTTTTAAATAAATTAACAGACAACATTTTAGAAACATATTTGGAAATTAGAGATAAGTCATTACCTTGTCTTGTTAGGTAAGTTTGCTCACCTTAGTCGTGCCCTCTCCTTTGTAAATACAAACTGGAATACCTACTTCTTAGAGGTGCTGGTAAATTAGTGAATTCGGTGTTAGAAAATCATGTAGTATATTATATGGTACACCCCAACACTAATCAAGAGAGTATACTTTCCTTTTCTATATTAATTAAACTCCTGATAGCAAAGAAAGAAAAAGTTAGAAGTACAGAATCCTCTTTATATTTGGACCATCTTTTTCAATACCATTTTTAATTATCATGTTTTTAATAACCTCTGAAAGACTGCAACTTATATGTGTTGATTAATCTGACAGATCGGATGGTTCAGAGGCAATGAGAAAGAGTAACACGGCTTGTACTTCTTCTGGGTAACACATTTGTACGTTTATCTGGGGCCTTCAAAAGATAAGTTTATTAGTAGTATAGACAAATCTGTGACAGATTTATAAAGATTAAAATTGTGAGATAATCTTTAAAAAATATCCTCTAAATAAATGCTTATATTTCATAAGGCATTACAATCACCTTCATTTTAATAATATCACCATTAAAACAGATATTTAAACTCCTTTATGCAACCATAAAAACATTAAATTTAAGGTCAATACAAATCAAAAAGTGAAAAAAAACAAAAATAAAATAGTCCTTTCTGCCATAAGTGTAAACATTATAATGTCCCATGTCTCAAACAAGACATCCAGACCATTTCCTTTCATGGGCTGATTCATTACTGCGATGAGGCACAATCCCTTTACAACATTTCCAGGCCGTAGTTACTAGCAATAAATTAATTATAATAAAGGGTAGTTACTGTGAAATTTTACCTCAGCTGCCAAATTCAATGAAATACAATCGTCCCACTATTGTTGAAGTAACACCTTTGGGAAATTCTGCTTTCCAACAATATGTCTCTTCAAATTTTCTTATGAGTACATATTAAAGTAGCATTTATTTAGGCCAAATACATCAATACAAATACATTTCAGAGCATGTAAAAATGTAATTCCCAACTGAACCAAAATTATTGTCAACTTTAAAAAGTAAAGTTTATTTAAAAGAAACATTTGAAAAATATGCTTAGTAAAAGGTAGTTTAAAAATAACCATTTTTTGGAAATTATTATGCTAAGTGCTGAGAATTTCATGATAAAGCTACATGCACATATACATGCATGATTCATGGAACTTGGGGTCTAGTGTGTGAGGCAGAGATTTTTCAGTAAGTAGTGTGGATCTAGAGGTATGCAGAGCTGTACAAGCTTACATATCTATATATAAGATGCCTGGATTTCTTAGGAAGCACACTCTGAGAAAATACTGTTTGAGTCTTGAGATTTTAAATTGAGTGGGAATTAACTTAATGATGAAGTAGAAGGCGGAGGGGTGGATAGTCCCAGGCCTTCCAAGGGAGGAGCAGGGTTAACTGCTGGCACCTGAGAGAAACTGAATGCCTGAGGGAGAAAAAGCTGCGGCAACTGAATCACAAAATCTAGAAAGATCTACGATGAGGCTAGACAAGTCTGCTGACCTCGGGTTGTGCTGTAGTTGAAACGTATCTTAAGGACTTTGGGGTTATTATTCCTTTATTTTTTGGAAGAAAGTGGGGAAGTCACTGAAGAATATTTAGTCAGAGAGATGGTGTTACCATGTCATTTTAGAAAGGTCAGTTTGAGTGCAGATGTTCTCCCCCCACCCCGAACCTACGATTCTCAAAACCATACGCTACAGACTCAGTGTATCAAAGTTTACTCTACTGATGCCTAATCCCCAATATAATGGCATCAGTGATGTATTTGTAAACTAACAAAGTTAAAAGGGCAGATTTTTAGTAGATGGAATTTGTGCCCTCCTGAGAGACGTTAGTAACTGGGTGTGATGGTACAGGTCTGTAATTCCAACGCAGTGAGAGGTGAGGCAGGAGGATAGCAAGTTTGAGTCCAGTCAGAGCAACATAGCGACTTATTAAGAACCTGTCTCAAAATTCAAAAAAAACGAAAAAAGATGAACCAGAGATGTGTAACAAAGGGATGGCTCTGGGCTTAATCCTCAATATCACACAAAAAGGAGGCTAGAGAGATTACCTCCCTCTCCACAATACAGGGATACAGAGTAGTATTTTCATTTGGAAAACAGGAAGATTACTGTTACCCAGAGCTGCATCGACTCAAATCTATTGGCACTTTGTTCTTGGATAGCCGACCTCCACTTCTGTGACAAATACAACAATGTCATTTGTTTTGCTCTTTCACGCTCCAGTACTTTTGTTACACAGAACAAGAAAGTTATCATTTAAACCAGAAAATCAATGCTCTAAATATCTCATTGAAGTATCACACAAAAAAATACACGAATCTAACAATTTTGGTTTTGCTTGGGCACAAGGTAGATATATTTATTCATTTTCTATTCTTACTATTTCCTCCATGGGAGAACTTTATAAAGACATATAATTCCTTCCCATTTCATTTGTATTATACCATTGCCAGAAGTATTTGATACACTGTGATTTTTGGACTTACTTTAATTTTTAATGGCACTTATCACCATTGTCCTTCATCTCTGTATATGTGATATAAAGAATACAATATATTCTTTTAACTTTAAGCTAGACTGTCAGAGTTCAAAATTCTAATAGTCTGGAAATGTCTTCTCCTTATAACATCACAGAAAAGTGTAATTCCAACAAATATCAACATCCTCCTCTCTGTGACATTTCCTCGTGTATGTAACAACTGATCATACGTCACAAGTTTTAGGAAATAGATCCAATGAAATTGGCCCCTTAATCTTAAAAGACAATAAGAAATAAATCCATTGCACTTTCCATACTTTAACTCAGCATTTGAAATTTAACCTCTTTGGTAACTCATTCATTTCTCTCTTGCTTCTATCCCTCCTATTTTATTCCATATAACATCCTTCCTTGACTCCTATTATAACTCTGTCTCCTCTGAAACTTATGATGTGTGCTCAAGCAAAATTCTGTTTTAATCCAGCACTTGCCTATGAGGGTATCGCTTTCTTCCAATTCCTTTAAAATGTAAGTTACTATTCTCTTATTCCACTTTATAACACATTCCAATTACCATATTTAGACTACATTTGTTTACATAAATAAAGACATACAATATCTAATTTTACTGCATATTGCTCTCTTATGCCTCACAGATACTGTGTTTTTACAAATCGAAGGGGTGTGACAACCTTGCATTCAAAGTCATTTCACCTCCCTGTGTCATAATTTGGTAATTCTTGCAATAGTTCAAATGTTTCAATTATTATTTTATCTGTTTTGCAGTTTGTGATCAGCAATATTTAATGTTAATA
>PVJO010017783.1:0-38270 GCA_004026905.1 Hystrix cristata | reverse complement strand
CCATCTGTGACAAACCAACAGGCAACATCATACTTAATGAAGGGAAGCTGAAAGCTTTTCCCTCTAAAATCAGGAACAAGGAAAGGCTGTCTGCGCCCAACAATTTTGTTCAACATTGTTCTTGAAATACTACCTAGAGCAATTATACAAGAGAAAGAAAGAAAAGCGATATGGCTAGAGAAAGAAGAATTCAAATTATTATTTGCAGATGACATGATTCTCTACATAAAAGACTGCTAAAAACTCCACCAGAACACTCCTAGGACTAATAACCAAATTCAGGAGTATAGCAGGATATAAAATAAATACTCAAAAATCAATAGCATTACTGTACATCAATAATAAACTTATTGGGAGGGAAATTAGGGAAACAATATCTTTCTCAACAGCATCAAGAAAAATTAAATATTTAGAAATTAACCTAACCAAGGGAAAAGGATAATCAATCTCCTCTGGAAAAGGAGATAAGAGAGAATATCAGGAAATGACAAGATATCCCTTCTTCCTGCATAGGAAGAACCAATATAATTAAAATGGCAATACTCCTAAAAATGTTATATGGATTTAGTGTAATCCCAATCAAAATAACATTTCTTACAGAACTGGAGGAAGCAATCCTAAAAATCATTTGGTACCAAAAGACACCTAGAATACCAAAAGCAGTTCTGGGCAACAAGGCTAGGCAGGGGCATCACAACCCCAGCGCTCAACTTGTACTATAATGCCACAGTGATAAAAACAGCATCACATTGGAAGACTTGTGGACCAGTGGAGCAGAATGAAAGGTACAGATACCGTGTCAGGCATACTCAGTCACACAATCTTTGACAAAGAGGCCAAATTCTTATAGAAAAGATAATCTCTTTAAAAAATAATGCTGGAAAAATTGGTTTTCAACATGTGAAAGGTTGAACTAAGACCTATATCTCTCATCACGCACTAAAGTAAAATCAAAACGGATTAAATATCGCAAAATTACAACAGAAACACTCAATCTGCTGAAAGACAAAATAGGTAAAACTCTCAAAGACACAGGTGTAGGCAAAGACTGTCTGAATAAAACCCTGATTGTGCAAGAAACATACCAAGAAGCAACAAATGGGATAACATTAAATTAAAAGCTTTTGCACAACAAAAGAAACCAAGAGTTTAGAGACAATCTACAGAATGGGAAAACTTTTGCCACCTACTCCTCAAAGGACTAATATCTAGAGTAAATCTAGAGTATATGAAGAAGTCAAAAACCTTAGACCTGCCCAAATTTGAATACCCCCCAAAAATGGGCATCTGAAATGAATAGACACTTCTCAGATGAAGAAATACAATTGCCCAATAAATACATGAAAAAAATGTTCAACGTCACTGACCATTTGGGAAATGCAAATTAAGGCAGTATTGAGATTCCATCTCACTCAAGAA
Organism: Hystrix cristata; assembly: GCA_004026905.1. Classification (NCBI taxonomy): domain Eukaryota; kingdom Metazoa; phylum Chordata; class Mammalia; order Rodentia; family Hystricidae; genus Hystrix; species Hystrix cristata. Next base: position 36,851 of record PVJO010017783.1, on the reverse strand, counting down.
AGAATGGCTGCCATCAAGAAATCAACCAGCAAATGCTGGCCAGGCTGTGGAGAGAGAGGAGGCCTTCTTTATTGTTGGTGGGAGTGTAAATCAGTACAACCACTATGGAAACCCATATGGAGATTCCTCAAAAAACTAAAAATAGAAATTCCATTTGACCCAGCTATGACCCTTTTAGGCATCTTCTATAAGAATTAAAAGCACCATTCCAGGGTGATGTATGGGTAACCATGCATGTAGCAGCACAATTCATAAGAGCAAAATCTTGGAAAAAGCCTATTTGTTCATCAACAGATAAGTAGATTTAAAATGTGGTATCTACATACAATGGAGTGCTACTCTGATGTTAAGATAAACTTCAGTCATCTGAAGGAAAATGGATGCACTTGAAACCATAATGTTAAATGGACACACAAGCTCAAACATCGTATGGTTTTCCTTATATGAAAAATTTAATAAGAAAGAAGAGAGAGAGAACGAGAAAAGAGAAAAAATGTTAACATATTCTAAGTATGTTTCGTTGTTGGTTTCTGGTTTCACTCCAATATGGTATGACAGCTCACTTTGCAGGATTTTCATTTCTTTGGCTATGTTAATGTCTTGATTGTTGCTATAAGCAAGGTCTATTTTGAAAAAAGGAAAATCCCAGAATAGGAAATTTTGTGAAGATAGAAAGTAGCTCAGTGGTTGTCTAGCTTTAGGGGGGAGGGACTGGTTGATGATACCTGGTGGGTACAGTGTTTTGTTTCGAGTTAACAAAAATTATCAAAGTTGAATTGTGGTTATGGTTGTAGAATTCTGTCAGTGCGTCTAAATCTACTGAATCTTATTTTAAGTTGTATGGTATGCAAATTTTTGTTTAATGGAACTGTTATTAAAAAAAGAACTGCTTCAGAAAGTGGCAAGAGTGGTGAGACCTGTGTGTTCAAATGCAGACTAAGTATTTTGAAGGGAGCTGTTTTAGTTACTTTTCTCTCATTGCTGAGACAAAATACCCGACACCCAAAATTAAGGGAAGGAAGGTTTATTTAGCTCACAGTTTGTAGAGGTTTCAGTCCATAGTCAGCTGGGTCCGAGGCAGGGTGGCCTGGCAGACAGGCAGGAGGCAGCAAGGCAAGCAAGGGATGCAAGCAAGGGGATTAACCAGCTTCTTCCTGTACCTTTTATTTTATCCAGGCTGCCAGGATCAGCGTGGTGCCAAACCAATCAGTGGACAGATTTAGTGCCAACACGCCCTTAATCCCAGCATCACACATTTTAGATTCAGCCTCCTCTGTAAAAGCCACACTTGTGACTGACTGCATAAGGCTTTGGTGGGACATTTAGGCCAAATCATGACAGAGGTTAATAATGGTATGTCTCTTACTATAATAATTTTTTAAATTTAAGCATTCATTATATTTTCTGATTATCATATTGGCATTGTCCTCTGTACTTAAAAGGGACCAAAATAGGTTGTGATGCCTGTGTAAACTCGAGGAACCTTATGGATTGAATTTGGTGTCCTCTAAAACTCACACCTGGAAACTCTCACATTGTTACATAAACATCAGACTGTATTTGGAGACAGAGACTTTAAAGCAGTAATTAAGGTCAAATGGTGTGATCAGACTTGGCCCTAACCTTGCATGTCTGGTGTTTTATGAAGAGAGGATCTCATCACATGAACAGGGAGGTCAGGTAAGTGCACGCACAGGTGAATGGGTGACCCTGTGAGGAAAGAGCAAGAAGGAAGTCAAAGAGAGAGGACTCAGCAGAATCTCAGTCTGTCAGCCTTGAATCTCAGCCAAGAACCTCAGTCCTTGATCTTGGGCTCCTACCTCAGGATTGGAAGAAAATAAACTTATGTTGTTTAAGCCCCTCAACTTGTGGGGGGTTGCTATGGCATTGTTAGCAAACTAATGAAGGGCATCTGACTGAACAGGTCACTGGTGCAGCCCAAGAGGGACACACTGGCCCTAAATTGTTTGCTAGTGGGCAAAGTGAGGTAACATACGTAACATACTCATGGTTGGTGCCTAAAAAGCACTCAATAAAATTATTAATCATCAAGAAATTAATACCATCTTCACTTCGGGGGTGATTAGTGGACCGAATTGCTAAGTGAAAACAGGGAGGCAGCTCTATGGAGATGGATATAAAGAGACTTTCAAAACAATAGCCATGAGTGGCAGGAAAAGATAACACAGATGATAAGATTGTACATTTTCTTTGCTTATTCACGTTGTCAAAGAAGTCTCCCTTCACTCTGGGAAGCTCCAGCCTTCTGGGGTTTTTAGAAAGTATATTTACAAGGCATAGAAATGGAGATGAGATTGGACTCATTGTTTGATTATGTAAGTCCTGAAATTATTCTAAATAATTTGGAGAAATAAGATGTGTTGGAAGGCACCTCTGAGACTTAAGTAAGTTTGGGAATTAGGTCAGTTTGGTGCCCATTTTCAGATGATCTTTATTGATTTTTTTAAATTGATTTCTTATTGATGTGGAGTTCCTTGATGGTCTACTGACTGATAAAATTAATACACCTTGTATCAAGGATTGAAAAATATCATAAATAATATATTAAGCCCTAGATGGCAAAATGTGATTCCATATAGTTTATATAGTCATTCTCTCATATAAAACTAAAGTGCTGATACCAGCATGTTTCTTTATATTATGTATCCTTAGAATTAAAATTCTACCAAATAAGTGCCAGAGAAATGAAAGCATATTATTTTGAAACTTACTTAGGTTATTTTCTTATACAACATCACACAGAAAATGGATATTATTAAACTAATGTAACTTGATTTCATTTCTTCAAAAAAAAATCAATTTTTCATTCCTTCCTTTAGCAGAAAGAGGCTAGAAGTGCAAAACTTAATCCAATATCGTTGACTTTTATTATTAAAGGAGTTTATACTTAAAAGAAACTATTGAATACATTAAGAAACAATACATAACTTAAGTCTCATTTCAGGTGAGACAACTCCTTCGGGTTATGTGTTTAAGCTATTTCATGTATTTATTATGAGGACTGGGCTTGCTTATTTATTTCTTTTGGTAAGTACCAATAAAATCATAGCTAAACAATAAATTTTAGTTTAATGTCTCTTCATTACTACCTCTCTCATCATTTTAATCAAAGCATTATTAAAAGTTTGGAACTATTCCAAGTACCCATGAAAATTGTAGAATCATTTTGTGTTTTATCTTGAGACAAGAACATCTCAGTGAAATACCCGCACTAAAGGAATATTAAACTACTCTCGCAACAATACTTTCATTTAGACATTTGTCACTCTAGTTCCTGTATAAAGTCACGTAAGTATGGCCTAAAGGTTTCTATTCTTGGATCTAGTCCATTCAATAACTAACAAGGAAACATGAGATAGCATCTATGACGGGCCAACAGTCTGCAAGCACCAGCTGAGCCAGTCGCTCCATGGGGGTCGCCCTCCCGAGAAAGGGGTGGCATGTACCCAGCGACTGGAGTGTGTCAGACATGGGACAGTGTCTGCAGAATAGTCTTAACACCTGTCCAATTCATGGCTTCCCTGTCACCTTTTGGAATCCTCACGACTTTAGAGTGCAATGAAAATTACAAATAATAATCAAAAATAAGATTTATAGTTATTGTTTCCAACAAAGGCCATTTTGAAGAACTGAGACTATAATGAAGAATGAAATGTTGCCTACATGGCATGTGTCTCAGTACAAGCACATAGATATCGACAAATAGAGACTGTGCACTTACCACTAATTTTATGATCATCAATATAAACTTCTTATGCCCACTCAGTGAGTAGTTTGGAATGAAAGATAAAGAATTTAACATTCAATTTTTGCCACCCTTTTTAATGTTGTGGATTGTTCTACTTGCATTTGTACACATTTATTCCACTTTTGATTTAAGTAAAACACAGATATTTTAATACAGAAGATTTTAATACATAAATGAAATGGCATTTCTCATGTTAGCTATATCAGTTTTTTCCTAGAAGGAAATCTGTATAAATGTATAGGATAAAGGATTGAGTTGTCTTTCGTGTGAAAACTGAACTACTCAGAATCAGTTAGTACGTACTATGGGGCTGGAATGGCAAGCGATTTGCTATTGGACCATGACAACACCATCAAGCTCCCTGTACTAAAGTGAGCCCTTCACTCCTGGGCAAATACCAAGTCAAGTCACTGTAGAAAACTTTACTTGAGACATAAAGATTTAAAAGAGTAAATTATTCTTTATCAGCATAATATTTTAACACTTCCCTCTAACAAAGCATTCTTGGAATATACCAAATTAAAAGAAAACTTGGATAGAAAAGAGAAATATTTGCTACTTGGGAAAATTTATGGCGATTAGGAGACATTGCATTTTGAAATATCCTTGTGTTAATTAGTTTTTTAATTTTAATTTTTTCTCTATTTTTACGTTTTAAACTTGAAGGTAATTCTTCTCATTTATCTCATTCAACAAATCTTTGAGAACCTAAAACCAAGGTAACATTCCTGAAAAAAATATATGAAATTATACTGCTATTTTTGCATGTTGCTACAAAAACATAACGGAATAATGGACATTCACCATCTCATGGTTTGTGTGGGTCAGAAATCTACGCGCACGTTTTGAGTGCCTCTGTGGCACGTCTGTCCTATGGTTGCAGAAGGGAGGGGAATGGGAAAAAAAGAAGTAACAAGATATATCATGTACAGGTACAAATCCCCTATGATGAGTGTTATCACTATGCACATCTAAAATGTACCATTAAAATAAAATTTAAAAATAATAATAATAAAAATAGCATATATCACGAAAAAGAAAGATAATAATAACCATTTCAAATAAAGCAAAAGTCAAGGGAAAAAAAAAAAAAGATGTGCTCTGAGGCTATTTTTTTTAAATGAAGGTTCTACTTCAGGAAGGACCACTAAAAATAACACAGGTGACTCCTGCTGAGTGTTAGTCGGGAACTCTGGGTCTCTCCGCCCTCTGCCCCAGGGCAACAAGGTTCACTGGACAACAGTGAGAGAGAAAGCGTTCCAGACCGAAGCCACAGTCTTTTTGTAATTTAATCGGTGCACGACATCTTGCAACTCGTGGTGCACCGTGTTAATTAGAGGGAAGTCGTTAAATCCAGGCCCAGTGTGGGGAGGAGTTGCAGAGGCCATGGGAAGGGGAGGTGCAGATAAGCAGGCCATGGGAGAGGCGTCTACTTTTAAGACCCTTTTTACGCATCTATTGTCAAATTTAGATACCTTTGTACTTACCGTGCTCATAGCAAAGTGTTCTTTTAATAAACGAATTAATAAAGAAATGGACATTTGATATTGCTGTATTTTTGTGGTAAGTATCACACATATCTAAGAAATTTAGTTCCCAGTGTCATAGTTCCGTTTCCAAGTCTTGCGACGGCTTTCAAAAGTCACTTCACAGCAGCCGCGTGGGAAAGAGCCGAGAGGCGCCGGCCGCACACGCAGCTTGGAGAACAGCGTTGTCGCTCGTTGGCCAACGTCTGAGTGCCCCGCTCCGTCCTGCTGTGGCGGGATGAACGAGGGGAGTATTAATCTGTCATCACTCTCCTGGAATATTTTTCTTCTCCCACCGAAGACGGTAATTATTTTCAGTGTTAGTTGATTATATTGGTATTTTGAAGAAAATTAAATTGTAAACGGAAGGAAATTGGGCAGGTGTGTTGAAAGGAAATGCTGGCAGAATGATTGATACTAATTTTTCTTCTATGGAGGGTTGAGTATGATGCATATTAACTAAAAGAAATAAAGAAAAATGGCATCTCTTGCACTTCTGAGCTTGTGGTCTCATGTTTGTACTACTTCGGAGCCGTCAGCCTGATTTCTCTTAGCTTTCCTAGAAAAGGACTACACTTTAAACCAGAGAAAATCGCCCATAATTGTTCTATACTGTGCAATGCTTTGGGTGATAGAGAAGTCTCAGCCTCAAGAACAACTGAAAACCATGGTGCTACCTTCTCCAGCTCTTCTTTTTGTAAAACTGTGCTTCTTTCTAATTAAAGTTTACTTCCTTACTATAATGCTTAAAATTGTAAAGTGACTTGAGGATGATATTTTATCTTATCATCTTCCTATAGGAATCAACACAGCATAAAAACCTTGAGCCTAAAATGGGCACTAGAGTAGATGTAAGAAAAATGTGTTTTCTGAGTCTTTTATTTAAAAATTATAAATATTTTCTGTATAATCAGAGCAATGAAAATTTTTTATTCTGACGTGATAATCTATTTCAGATAATGGACTACTTATGCTCTTTCCCACAGGTGGTCATTTTGAATTGTGGAACTACTTTGGAAGAAGACGACTAACATACAAAGAAAGCAAGTGTGAATCTAGGTGGTAGGGAGATACCAATCTTGAAAACGTTATGAGAACAATTCAAACATTGTGCATTTCGGCAGATGAGTGTTCTTTTCCTCACTTTTTCTGTCCATATGTTAATCCAATTTACCTATTTCTTTGGTAAACTGAAAGAAAACAAATTATGAAGACAACAAATCAAATTTTAAGCAAAATACCATACATTTCTTTTGGACATCAAGTCTAAAAATATGTTTATTAAAAGAAATACAAATATATATGAAAAAAACAAATTTAAACATTTTCACAAGATGTTCCAAAAAAAAAAATCTAAAGTTGATTTAAGGCAAAACAAACACTTCTCAAAAAACTAGATTATCTTAGCTTTTATGGGACTTGTGTCAGCTTTCATAAGCCCTGTGTCCAAGGACACTGTCATAGAAGTTCCATTTTGAACATATAAATCTAATCAGAGTGACTAATACTACAAATTTTGTTACTATATTCCTAATCATTAGTAATAGTCAATGGCTAATTTAAACTACTAGTGAAAACACCACTTAATAAAAAGCAAAATTAAGTCAAAACTATAAATTTGATTTTCATACAATTAAGTTATATAATATGGAACTTTCAATTCAGTCAACATTTGCTAATAGGTACCTAATAGGTAACTCTCAAGACCTCATGCATATCTCTTCTTCTTTGTATTCCCAGTCGCCCCAAAATATAGAATTTATAATAAGCATTAGATAAATATTTACTGAAATCATGGAGTGAAGTTGGTACACGGGATATCCAAAGACGGGTAAATACTGTTAGTCACAATTACAATGGATGAGAGCTTTCCGACTACACACACTGGGCTCCGAGATTTGGAGGTTATGTTTCATTTAATCATCATCCCATCGTGGAGCATGCATTATTATCTCCATTTTAATGACAGAAGCTGAACATCAATAGATAGATTAACTCAACAAAGTTATATAATAAGTTTTAGAATGGGGACTCAACTGCTGATTTTCTCGAGTTTGAGGCATAGTACACCATGTTGTCCACACCTGCGTCCTTGTCTTGTAGACATTTCTGTTTTGCCAATGACAGATTTTTCTCCGTTCTCAACTCTGCTTTCTATACATGGAAAATTTGCTCTATGGAATGTGTAACAAACTTTTAGAGACTTATTAGGACCCTGGAGGGGGGATAAGTGATGCAACTATAACATATACACACCTCAAACATGGACAAATCCTAAGTAAATAATGCTGAATCGTTAGCAGAACTAAATCCCTTACTTACATTTGATTAAAGCAAAGTAGGGCAAAATGCTTTTAGCGCTGTATATTTAATCTGCACCTGAAAAGTAGCTATGTGTGCAGTGGGTAGATGACCTTTATGAGGGGTGAAGAGCTCAGCCACTCTAAACACTAATCTCATTATCCTGTGAACATCCACATGAAGGGCTGGTACCTGTTTCTGAGAATGAGTTGGGGGAGGGGCTACAGACAGGATTTTATAATACCAGGATTGAAAATTAACCTTCATTTTGAAATATTTGTCTTGAAAAACACAGACCTGATGCAGAAATCCTAGCAACATGATTCTTAGTATTATGCTACAAAAAGAATGTTTAGAATGACAATTAGATTTGTGTGCATGGAAATAATGCAGATGGTTTTGTGAGTTACTCTTTAAGTATTTTGGAGAATGATCAAAAATTATCTTCTTTAGTATAAAAATGTGAACATCCCAGATTCTTTACTTCACATTTAGCTGAATTACTTACGTGGGTAGATGGGCTCTCACTTAACTATGTGGGTAGCTTAACGAATCAGATTTTTATTAGGAAAAATTAATTAAGACATGATTATAACCATTGCAACACTATTACAGAGATGCTGAGATAATCTTATGAGTCTATTTCTTGAATTATTCCTTGGATCATAAAATAGGAATGTGTCTTAAACATTTTATCCCAGATGCAGATAATCTAAATTTAAACCCTCTTTTAATAAGATATCCAAGTGAGAAGATTGTTCTGTGATGGGCTTCAGGCTTTTTCTACCATGTTCATTATTTTCTACATTAAAACTAGGGAACACAAGGGAAGGAGATGGGGCTTTTCACATCAACCTTTCAAATTCCTTTTCCTTCTGCAATGATACAGAGTCAGATCTATATATTGTTCCCATGCACCGGGGAAGAATTTATAGATATAAAAATTCCTCTTTCCTAAGGCTTCCCATCCTTCAGACTGTATAGACTTCTAACGCTGGGGCTACAAAAATGGGTTTTTGATATATTTGTATCACAAAGCCTTTAAATTTCAAAATCTGCCCGTGTGCTTCCAAACATCCAGTGTGTCCTATTGCGGCGATACTAGAAGGAGGGCAATGTAGATTAACTTCATAATAATGATCTGGAGATGAACAGACACAAGGAGAAGCCAAAGAGACCTTTAAAAGAGTCCCTGCACAAGCTTACACTTTTTCTGCTTACAGACAAAATAGTCTTACTTCACGTCTTCCATTTCATTACTCAAATCCCTACAGCCATGGGTTAATTAGAGCATTTCTAAGCAAGCCTAGAGGTGTCAGGAATCAGTGTGACTTTTGTTTAAACTCAGTTACTACTCTGAAGCACCTTGGAAGTTTCTCAGAAGCTTCTCGGATGAAAGAGTTATTTGGAATGTGCCTTGAGGACTAAACCATCATCGTCTTTTCAACCTTCCACCATACCGAGTGAGTGGGCATAGAAGGTGTTCAAAGAACGCCCACTGAGCAGCGGGAAACATCTCCAGGCTCCTTGTCTGAAGTTTCAACTTAGGTTTTATTTCAGCCATTTTGAAAATGGGCGAACTTTCTAGGTGAAGAAAATAAATCAGTGACAACTGTGTGTGTTACCCGGATATGTGCTTTACCAAGTCGGACTGTGGAATGATGGTTGGCTTGAGAGGGAGTGCCCTCCTCATGCTAGACACAGATACTTTTTGTTCAAGTCCCAGCGGTGCCCTTTCTTAGGTGCTAGGCCCTTGGTGATTTCTTTATTTATTTGTTTACTTATTGTTATGCCTCAGTTTCTTGTATGAATACTTAGTGTGGATTTTCTATTTTCCAGGCTGTTGGTCTGAGGATCTCATGTCAGTTATGTGATTTAGTCACAAAACAGTTCTAAAATGTAGGTAGTGTCACAGGCTTACTTTACAGACCCGGAAACTTAGACTCTGAAGTTATAAGTAACTTGAGGGAGTCGAAGAGCTGTCGAGTGGAAAGCTGGCTCTCCCCTGGCCAGCCTGGGGTACCATCTGCAATTCCGGCCTCTTCAGAATCCGCATCCTGGGTTCTTAGCCTGAATCTGACACAGATGAGTTTACGGTCAACCTTTTACAGGAACAATTTCTTTTTTTAATTTTTGGCATTTTACCCAATTTTATGAGACACATTTGAAACATCATAGGCTCATTTATTCTTTATCTTGTTTAAAAGTAAGACCATTTACAAATCAGCAGAATGAAAAGGTACACCAAAATATCAATAACATGTCAGAAGCTCCTTTTGCTGAATTTTGCAAATTAAAATGAATAGAGGAGCTGGCAATAAAAACCCTTAGCAACTAGTATGTGGCTGCTGAAAGCTCTGTGTGTGAAAATCCTGGGAATTAAAGGCAAAAGAGCCGTACAGTGAAAAAAATCATAGGCGCTGACATTAAACTGATTAAGGCACAAATTTTAATATATCAATTGTGTGGCTTGGAAAAAATATTTCACCCATATGGTATATGGTTTTTTTTTCATCTAAAGTAATGTAATCAATATCATTTAACTGACAAACCTGATGAGCATCTGAAGTGAACTTAAGTATATAATGTAAAAGTATAGAACTGATGCCAAAAATATCCTAAAAGGCAATAAAGAAACACACCGCCCCTGTTGTATGCATCAATAAACACAAACTGAATTTTACGGTCTGTATTACATTAAATTTTTAATGACACTTGAAAAGCAAAAAGGAAAAAGTCATATAGAAACACCGTGTATCTCTTCTCCCATTCTTTCTGAAGCTTCCCTAGTTTTCCCTTCCATTCTTTGCCATTTTCCCAAATCTCTGTTTAACCATAAACCGCGGGAGACCATGGAGACTAGACTGCCTATTGGTGGAGTTGGTTGGCTGCGGCTCAGATTAACTGACCCTGATACCAACCTGTAAAGAATGCCGAGTGAAGGAGAAGAGCAACTTTAACAGTTTCTGGGCAAGACAGAGAACTCCAGAAATGACTTCCCTCATATTGCTCAGCTATGAAGACACATTAATGGAAAAACAAGCCCATTTGGTCTACGCTCAGATGTGTGGCATCAGTGAGAACTTCCTTCTTTAATTGCTTTGCTGTCTATTTGCCTTTGACTGAGTTAATAAGAATTTTCCAGTGTTAAGATAAACACCAGAAGGAGCCACACGATGCCCTCCATATGTTTCAAAAGCAGTGATGACAGGGAAAGCGACAAGTGCTTGTTTTACCCGCAGTACTCAGGATCTAAAGCAAAAGCATTGCTAGTTATATCAAATGCCAAGTGTGCATGAGATTGAAAATTGTTATGATATTTTTTTCGCCCAAAAGAGAGTCCTCCAAAGTATGACTTTATGTTTCCATAAGTGAAATATTTCCTGGAAGAAGGAAGACACAAGAAAATGTTACTTCAAACACGTGTATTCAGTGAAAAGAAAAATTCGCCTGTGAAAAAGGAAATGAATGAAAGGAACTACATATAACTGGCAGCAGGAAGTCAGGTATTTGTGTGTCCGTGGGGTAGAGCCGATTATGTGTTGCTGAAGGGAGACAAAAGAACACTGTTTCTACCATCCTTTACAGCGTCTATGAAAGCAGCAAACGTGGGCAGAGAGGGAGCTACCGAGGGACAGAGAACGTTTTTATTGTTGGAGCGAAGCAGGATTCCGTTCTCTCCTTGCCTCATCTCTTCCTGTTACTTAAACTTCCCCCTTCCTCTCAACTTGGGCAGAATCGCAGCAGGGATCCTGTGAAGAAAACCCAAGCGCTTTTCCATGTCACCAAAATGCAGCACCAAAGCGTGTGTGAGCTGACAGTCACATCTGCGTAAATTCATTTTCCTGCCATACGCAGCCCCGCACTCTGTGGGCGGAAGCTCAGACTTCACTCTTGTGAAATCGTGCAGCAGAGGCCGCCTGTCGGTCACGCTGTGTGCTCTGCAGAAAAGCATCTCGGGGGTTTTCTGCCCAAAGTCAGGAAAAAATAGATGGAGAGCTGTCTTTGTGCCCACTGGGCTCTTTTCACTAAGAGAAATTGGGAAGAATAATTTCACACATGGATATAAACCTTCATTTTGGTAAAACACAATATTCTAACCAAATATAGATATTTAAAGAGTTTCTTAAAACTGAACTTTGTTAAAGTTGCATTAGTATTAAGGGAAAATCTAATAGAGTTCATGCAAGTTTTCACTCACTAAAAGGAAATATGCAATTTCACTAATCATTCTTGGAATGTTGAAACAACAGGGAAAACATATTTGGAGTAGTGTCATCTAGTCTGCAGAGAGATGCAGCATTCTGCAATCTCAGTATTTTTTTTTTTTTTTTTGGTCAATGGACTAGTTTAATTACTTATTAAAATTACAAGCTATAGTGAGTACTTGAGTCTCTGGGTACATATGAATTATAGTGCTCTACCTTATAAAGCCTTCAAGCAGACCCCCCTTCAGTAGTTTATTTTATGAGTAGCTGAAACTCATCAGTAAAATAAAATGCAACTTACATTCACAAAAAGAAAGCTAGTTTCTTTTTCCTAAATTTTGAAGAACAAGAGGTGATTTTTTTTTTTTTTAACTCTCAGGTAAAATGAGAATTGAAGTGTTTCTGCAAGTAAAAGTGTATTTTAAAGAGTTTATTGTCTTGTTAATACTTCATATGAATTCATTGAACTCTATTTCTCTTTAGGGGTACAGGTAAAACCTTGGCAATTATCTGTGTTGCATGTTCAATTGTGAAAACTACTTTTATTGCTCTGATCAGTTTGGAAGACATTATTCGAATCCAAATTTATGAAATTTCCTCTTTCCATAAAACTTCATGTTTTCTTACGTATTTGTAAAAAGTTATCTTTCCCTAATCTGCTGCAGTCAGTTCTGTTACCCTAGGTTTAAAAAAACAGAGATAGTATTTTGTTAGAAACAATTTACAGTTAGTATTGAACTATGTTAACATCTTCCATTTGGGGTTAAACAATAATAAATAAAACACAGACATTTAATAGATGGTTCATTCTGCTCAGTTAAGAGGAAATTCTTATTTTTTCACTTAGAATTTGTTATTGTACTTCATTTTTAAATTTTTGTATTTATTTTGAATGAGGGCATATAACATTTTTTTGTTCTGTTCTCTGTGGAGCAACCTGTCACATATTTGTTATGCAGAGACGTATACAAAGAGGTTGCTCTGGGGAATAAATAGATACCAGAGGTAACCAAGTCAGGCTCTTCAGCAAGAATCTCTATGTTTTTAAGCATCTTATTTTTATAAACTCGAGAAATAAAAGTTTATGGAGTGTCATCTCAGATTAGGTTTTCAAAACTCGAAATCTCTTCTCCCTACCTGGTATGTTTAGTGTTGTTTTAGACTGAAACAATTGAACAGTTTCACCATGATGCAAATCTGTGTTATTGTTGCCATCCTCCCTCAGGCAGGGTTTGGTCAGGAGAAGACACAGAAAATTCAGATGGAGAGTCAGAGTTAACTTGAAAAATTAAAACTTAATTTCCTTATCTATTTGAGGAGTCCCTCATCATTTTTTTGCAAGTCCACTTTACAGTTTCTGAAGGAATTAAAATGCAGTAGTAGAGATGAGGAGAATGCTTTCATATTCAGTCAAAAAGTGAATTTTAGTCTTAATAGTCAATAGGATGCACATACAGTTACAAGATTGTGTATATGTGCTGTACAAATCAATATTTGGGACATAAGTTTTTTGTTAAGGAGGAGAAAGGAGTGGGGGAAGAAAAGAAGCAGCAAGATATACCATGTTCAGGTACAAATTCCCTATGATGAATGTTATTATGTATATCTAAAATGTATTACTAAAATAAAATTTAAAAAAAAAACTGAAAAAAGAAAATTGTCTCTTCATTAATGTTATTAGTATTATTATTAACATATACATATATTTGGCGTGTGTGGAATGATTATCAATGAATAAGGAAAATGTGGTACACATACAAAATGCACTCAGCCTTATAAAAGAAGAAAAATTTGTCATTTGTGACAACACAGACGAACCTGAAAGATAATATTTCGGTCAGAATTCTTAATATAGTTTACCTTTCATTTCTTCTTGATGTGTGCTGCTTTAAAGTGCCTAATTTAGTTCACTGCCATTTTACTCTCCTTTGAATGTCATTAGTTACAGACTATGCTAGCGATCACTCTCTTGTGTTGTCTTCAAGACCCCGTCTCTGTGGTTTATTACTAAGGAATGGCATTGCATCTCTCTATGCAGTTGGGCTGCATAATAAAACGCCATAGAACAGGTGAATTTAACAAGTGACTTTTTCTCTATGGTTCTGAAGGTTGGGAGTTTGAAGCACTCTTTGTGGTTTGAGATTAAACCAGATTACCTCCCAAAGCCACAGTCACCAAATATCATATCAGCAGATAGAATTTCAACATATGAATCTGGGGATACATAATTCAGCACACAGTAGTCTGCTCATAGTTCCCCAAGTTCATATCCTTCTCATATGCAAAATGCATTCACTGTATTCCCACAGCCCCCCAAATTTTAACTTGTTCCAGCATTAACTCCGAAGTCTACAGTCCAAGGTTTTCTTTAAATATCATCTAAATCAGTTATAAGTGATACTCAAGGTACTATTACATTTGAGGCAGAATTCCTGTACAGCTTTGAACCTATTAAATCAGCCAATTTATGTGCTTCCAAAAGTCATCGGTGAGAGAGGCATAGGATAGACATTCGCATGCCAAAAAGGAGAAAACAGAAAGAAGGAAGAGTTGTTGAGTCCTAAGCAAGACCAAAGCTTAGCATGGAAAATTCAATAGATTTATTTTTTTCTGGTACTGGGGATTGAACCCAGGACCTTAGAACTGACCTACTTTCCCAGGCCTCTTCTTTCATTTTAACAATTTTGAGACAAGGTCTTGCTAAATTGCATCCAACCTGGCTCAAATTTGTGATCCTCCTGCCTCAGCCTCTCAAAGGACTACTGCGATCACAGATGTGCTCCACATGCCTGGCCAAATCTTAAAGCTTGAGAGTAAACCCTCTGTTCTGTCCTCTAGGGTAGCAGCCTTACCCTGTCACCTATATGTCTTTGCAGGGCCCCGGTCTGCTCTTTAAAACTGGGGTGGAGGCAGCCTTGCCTCTTGAGTTTGTGCACTCTGTGGTGTGCTGGGAGTGGGAGTGGCAGTTTATGAATTAACTCTGGATAAGTTCTGTGCTTCTAAAATTCAATAGTGAGGAAGCCATGTATCCCCTCCTGGGTCCCTGTCCTTGTCCGACTTAGTCAGAGCACCATATTTCATATATTCTTCTAACTATGATTCCTTATTCTAGATCAGTCATTGGTGTTTGAATCATTCATTAGATTCTTTTTTACAACATTTTATGTCCTTTTAGGAATGTATCTAATTACTACCCTTAAAAATTATTTTTGGCACAAGCAAAAACTCGGGGGGAATGTTTCCAAGAAGGAGATGAGGGCTGACCCCGCCTACCTCTAAAAAAGCAAGCCAGACACCATACAAAGTGTATTTTCATTGGCACCTAAAAATTGTACGTTTGACTTCAGAGTATGGTCTCAAGGTGCATCCATTTACCCACACACCTAAATATCACATTGTTTCTCTGGTGTGAAAAACTGAAAGGATAAATGAGGACCAAAATGTGTGACAGATATTGGGAAATAGGAAGAAAATGTTCAAATGGGAAGGGGAGCAAGGAGAGGGTAGGAGGAAGGGAAGGAAGGGAAAAGGGAAAAAAGAGAATAGAAGGAAAAACTGATAGGAAATCTTTTGTAAATGAAGGGAAGAGGGGTTGAAGAGATGGGAGGGGATTGGAGGAAAAAGAATTAAGATCTATTATGTACAGGTACAAATTCCCTATGGTGAATGTGATCATTACGTGTAGCTAAAATGTACCATAAGATTAATTTTAAAAATTGTGCATTTGCATTGAAATACCAAAATGACTTTTAGAGAGATTAAATATACATTGTATAGCATCAGCAATATGACACGATCACCATGTTATTGTCTATTTTAATGTAGTTGTGATATTACATATGCATCTAAAGCTTTGACATCTATTTAGTCTTTGCTTTTCTCACTAAGACTAAATAGATGGCAGCTCTCTCTTACAACTTCATTCTGCTAACCCTCAACAGGGCAACCTAGCACAGGGCACTCAGTGGAATTCAACTTTTTTTTTTTTAGAACATTAAAAAAAGATGCACTTCCTGATCTAACATGCAATAAATGAAAAAAGAATTTTAAATGTATTTGAATATTCAATTAAGTAAAAGAGACGTTAACATAGAGAAGAAAGAAGAATATGGGAACCGTATCTCCATTAAGCTTACCAATCTATATACTGAATTTTTAGACAGCTCCACTTTCTTACATTTAATCATCAAATCATCATTCAAGTAATTGTTATAAATGAGTGCAAGAAAAAATATGGCTGGAGAAATAAAGAGGTTGAGGAACAATAGGAAACGAAAGCCTGAAAAGTTAAATAGGCAGAAAGCCTTACAGAAAAATATGTAGAAAAATGAAGCTGTGAGAGGGGATGAGAATTGGAGGAACAATGGCATGGGGATTTGAGAACAAACGAGGGAGTAAAAAGAGTTGTGGAAAACACTTCCCACACAAAAACATTTATTAGTTCATTCATTCATTTATTTATCTCATTATTCGTTACTTATTCCTTAGTCTATTTGTCTCATGTTGTGAAGCAGTTACACTTTTAAAAAAGGATTGGACTGTAAAAATAATTGTGCCTTGGACTGGGGGGTTTATCTCAGTGGTCAGAGTGTTTGCCGCCCGAGCACAGGGCCCTGAGCTCTATCCCCAGCACTAATGATAATAATAATAATAATAGTTGTGCCTTTTTGGAGAACTATGCACTGTCTAGAGCAGCCACGTCCACCCCGCCTCCCAGTGCAGCTTGCGATGCAGCCCGCCAGATCATAAACTTTTAACAATATTGTCTGATTTGCAACAACACTTTCCTGGCTTGACGACATGGTGCTGGAGGGTGAACAGTGTATGTGACAAATTAACAGTGTGAGAAGATGGCAAACAGTCAGCTGTATCAAAACCCGTGTGTGTCAGACTTTACGTGCACCTGCGCCGCCAGGCCGGCCAAACCCACGCGAACCAATAGTGCCGTTTCATCCTGCTTACAAGTGTGTGTGTCTGTGAGGACAAGCATTTATTGTTACTTAAACAGACAAGTGAAATTTTATCTAATTATTAAATTGGGGCTGATGACGTTATTTTGTAAATATCAGCTTCCAAATTTGGAGAGTGCAGCAAATTTTCTTGGACCGTAAAATGATGTATGAGAATTTCATATTTGGATTCTAGCCTCATCCTTATTATTACTAAGGTAATGTTGACAGTCTCACAATTTCAAGTAACAGATTGGTATTGTTTACCGTGAAAGTCGTACATTCGTGGGAACAACTGAATTTCATGGTGCAAAGATTTTATATCTTACTTTATAAGCCAAGAAACATCTTGGCTAGAGAATTCCATGTGATTCTCAGCCTCTCTTCCAGTTTCTTATTTTTCCAGGGTTAGTGTAACCTCAGTTGCTGAAATCTACTCACATAACCAAACCATCTGATTATTCCTTAGCCCTCTTCCTGCTGAGGTAGACAGTATCATCCTTTCCAGTTTTCTCCTTCATACATTATTAAAACTTATTTAATACTTAAAGCAGTTCCTAGAGATATCTATATTTTCCAAAAATACTAAAATTCCACAATCACACGTTGCTATAATAAGAAGCATATGTCCTCGCTTCCCTATATTCTATATGTAATGTCAACTATAATTTTATAGTTGTATTTGGTGGAAAAATGAATATCTGGTAATGTGCCTTCTTTCTTGATTCCACCTTAAAATTAATTTTGTCACGATGTCGGCAGAGTTACAAGAAAAATGAGAAAAATATTTGAAATAAAAGAAAAATGGAAAGTAAAAACTACCCCTTTCTCTACAGTTTTGTAAATAAACAGATACAGAGTTCATCATTTTAAATCCAGAGGAGATTACCTTCTGGTCGTTACTAACTTTATTAAAGAGTCAGTTATTATTTTAAAAATTACTTAAGGCAGGGAAATGTAATACCTTAAATTAATACACTAAAATACAATAAGAGAGAGCTTTAGAAAATTCTTTCTCAGCTTACAATAAAACATTAGTAATTTGTGATAGGCAGGCTCACACACCGGTTTGTGATTTAGAAGAGCTACTTTATCGTTCGACTTCAAAACCGCTGAAAAAAATGGGGAGAAAAGGGGTATGTTCAGAAGTACATGCTGAATGTTGTATTATTGATTTAGTTCATAGACATTCTTGTACCTAACTGGCTTTCATCCTGCTTAATAATCCTGGAGCACCCTAGTCGCATCCTTCAAAGCTGTACCAAAGGAATCTAATTTATCAGTTAAGGTAAAAGGCCCCAAATGCCATTCCAACACAAAGTGGTTGGCGTCTCTCTGTGTAGCACCACGGTCACTCTAGGTCAAGCAAGGAGCCCACCTGGGCGAGACAGATGACCCTCCTGTCTCTCATTCATGGCCACACAACTCAGAGCGTCTGAATCACTGCTTGAAATAACTTTTTAACTATACATGGGAATTTTCCTAATGAGACTGCTTCTCAGGGTACCAGTCCAAACATGAGTTTCTGCACTATTATTTCAATGTTCTGGCACCTATTTATGCATAATATGGTTCTTTGACTTTTTCAAAGGGCAAATTCAGATTCAAAAGGTGGGAGAAGGTCAGCCACAAAGTGAGTGTGGAAATAACAGGCCTACTTGAGAAGTACTGCAACAGGTCTGAAGGGCTTTTGTTTTGCTTTGCTTCACTTGCCTTTGTTTTACTTGTTTATATTCTAAATAGTTTAAAACGTCATTTTAAGTATTTTTACCACAACAAAGAAATGCTAAAACAAACCCAAACAAAACAGACAAACAGACAGACAAAAGGACACAAGGACATTTTTGGAGGCGATGGACATATCTATACCTTGACTGTAGTGATATAAGGAAAACCCGGGTTCACTGATCTAAACTCAGAGTTAATGACTCCTGACAATGTGTTGGTGCAGGGAAAGTATTCTTTGTTAAGTTACCAAATCACGGAAGACAGAGGCTAGCTCAACAAAGACCATCTTGTTTAGGAGCTGCAAGTACAAGACTCATCTAGGGAGTTGTACAGAGATGAGTTAGGGTAGTTAGAAGTTTTGGGTGGTTTGTGTTTCCGTTGCTCTGGCTGCTGTTATATGTAGGTCCCTGGATATTCTGGGTTCTATACTGGAAAAGTTCCTGATTAGAAAGTCCTACAGCATGTCTTTTTAGGCCCCTTTCCCAGGTATAGTTAATTCTGCAATAATTATTAGGACACAGAATGCACCTTTTCCCTAGTAAAACAGAGGAAGAGAGTGTAAGGCAGCTCTTACTCCAGAGGAGGAACATCCCCTGGAAGACCAAGGGTGGTAACACTCACAGAGAACAGTTCTTAGCCATCCTGTCGCTTGGGTCAGAGGTGCCATCTTCAGCAAAGCTGTGGGAGACAAGTAATGTCTCACTCAGCTGAGGGACTGCCACCTAAGAGTGAGTGAAGCTAGAGCGATTACTTGGACCTTTCCTAGTAACAGTGACGGTTTCACGAGTGTGTATATATGTGTGCAAATTCATTAAGTAAAGCAAATAAATATGTACAGTTTCATGTTTACCAATGAAGTTGTTAAAATACTAGCCTTAAAACTTTAAAATATTTTGGTTAGATTGATTGATTGATTGATTGATTGCATTACTGGGGATGGATCCCTGGGCTTTTGTTACACCCCCAGCCCTTTTTTTAAATTTTCAGACAGGGTCTCACTAAGTTTCACAGGCTGGGCTAGAAATCGGATCCTGCTGCCTCAGCATCCCAGAGGGCTGTAAGTACAGACATATGCGCTAATGCTCAACTTAGATTTATTTTATTTATTTTGGGGTGGTGCTGGGGATCGAACTCAGGGCCTTGTGCTTGGAAGGCAAGCACTCTAACCACTGAGCTAAGTCCCCAGCCCAACTTAGATTTATTTTAAAGGGAAAACCATTTCATATCAGTGTCTTCTACCCCAAAGTGGAGTAGAAATTGATATGAAACTTTTGTTATTGAACTGTGTTCAGGAGTTTTTGATTAAATTACAAATACAAAAAGAAAAAAAAATTAAGGAAACAATCATGTAGTTTTCATTAGTTTGGCTAGAAAGTCTCCTGATCTGGACAGCTTAAACTTTAATCAGATGGTGGCCAGTGCCAAGAAAATTGAATTTTTAAAAGCACCAACCTCAGCATAAAGTGAAACAAAGAAACAAAAAAAAAAAAAACAGAAACATGGGGAAACAAAAACCCCAATTCCCCTGAAGCCAATCCAGAAGGCACCATGGGGCAGAACAGTACAAGGCACACCCTGAATTACTCAAAAGCATAGCAGAAGAGGTTAAAAAAACCCTCAAAGAGATACTTAGCATGATTAGAGAAAATAAAAATAAACCAATAATGGAAGGAGCAACCAAAAAAAATTCAGGCGCTCTCCAAAGGCACTACAAAAACACCAGATGAGCTAAACATAATGATACAAAATATGAATGACCACTTTACCAAAGAATTAGAGTCCATGAAATGGTTTCAATCAGAAATCCAGGAGATTAAAAAATCATATTGAAAGTATGGGCAGCAAGACAGACCAATGTGAAGGCAGAATTTCAGAACTAGAAGACAATGTTGATTTCAGAGACAAACTACCTTAAAAACAACAAGAGAATACAAAAAAATGGACATCTGCTAGATGCAAAGAAGGCTAATCTAAGAATAACTGGAATAAGTGAAAAATCAGAAGACAACACAAACAGCATAAAAATTTTGTTCGCAGAAATAATGGCAAAAACTTCCCAAATATAGGGAAAAAACTAACCATACAAACAAGTGAGGCATATGGAATACCTACCAAATAGCCATGACCAAAGAGGACCTCTCTGTGCCACGTTATACTCAAAACTCCAGGAGCGCATCACAGGGAGAAAATTTTAAAAGCAGTTAGAGAAGGCAAAGAATCACATACAAAGGTAAACCCACTAGAATCAGAGCAGACTTTTCCACACAAACCTTAAAAGCCAGGAGGGCTTGTACTGAAATATTTCAAGCCCACCAAAATAAAGACTTCCAATCTCAACTTATGTATCCTGCAAATTTTTCCTTTAAAATCGATGGAGAAATAAGATATTTCCATTAGAAGTATCTCAAGAAATTCAACAATATCAATAGTGAAAAGAATGAATGCACCTGGCAGGATGAGCAGCTAAGCAAATGGGAAAAAGTGAGGATATCAGCAGCAGGAAAATAACACAATGACAGAAATAAGTCAACATTTCTCAGTAATAACTCTCAATGTGAATGATCTCAATTCCCCAATCAAATGATACAGATTGGCAAATAGATCAAGAAAGAAAACTCAACAATATGCAGTCTATAAGAAACACATTTAATTCAGAAATATACTCACAGATTAAAAAATGAAGGATGGAAAATAACATTCCATGCAATGAGAACCCAGAAAAAAGCAGGTGTCATCTTAATTTCAGACAAAGTGGATTTCAAACTAAGACTGATCAGAAGAGACAAAGAAGATTTCTATGTATTGGTCAAGGGGAAAACTCAACGGGAAGAGTTAGCAATTATAAACATATGTGCACCAAATGCCAGTGCACCCAACTTCATAAAACTAATGCTAACAGACATGAAAAAACAGATAAACATCAATACAATTTTAATGGGGGACCACAGTACCCTAATGAAACAAATAGACAGATCAACTAAGCAGAAAAATCAACAAAGAAATATTAGTGTTGAACCAAACCTTCAACCAAATAGACTCAATAAATATCTGTAGCATCCCATTCAACAATAGAATATATATTCTTCTCAGCAGCACATGAGACTTTCTCCCAAACAGACCACACACTAGCCAATAAAGTATGCTTACATAAATGCAAAAGTTTCAAAAATTTCCCATGCATATTATTAGACAATAGTGTGCTGAAACTAGAAGTCAATGTCAAAAGAAACTATAAAAACTACGCAAGCACATGGAAATGAAGTAATACCCTCTTGAATAATAGATAGGTCACAGATGAAATTAAAGAAGAAATTAGTTTCTACAATCTAATGATAATGCCAGTACAATATACCAGAACCTATGGGACACAATGAAAACAGTACTAAGAGAGAAGTTCATAGTAGTGAATTCCCACATCAGAAAAACAGAATGAGCACAAATAAATAACCTAATGGTGTAACTCAAGTTCGTAGGAAAACAAGAACAATCCAAATCCAAAGCTAACACAAAGAAAGAAATTATAAAGATGAGGGCAGAAATTAATGAAATTGAGACTAGAAAAACAATACAAAGAATCAACAAATTCAAGAGTTTATTCTTTGAAAGATTAAACAAAATAAATTCCTAACTGATCTTACCAAAATAAGAAAAGACAAGGCCCAAATTCATGCAATTAGACGTGAACTCACAAAAGTTTGCTGAAATCCAGTAACTACTTTGAGAACCTGTACTCTAATAAAATGAAAAATTCAGAGGAAAGAGATAAATTCCTAAATTCATATGAACTACACAACCCGAACCAAGAAGATATAAAAATTCCAAATAAACCAATATCTGCCAGTGAAATTGAAGAAGTAATAAAAAACTACTAACCAAGAAAAGTCCAGTTTGTGACGGATTCACTGCCAGTTTCCACAAGAACTTTAGAGACGATTGAATGCCAATACTCCTCAAACTCTCTGATGAAAGTGAAAGGAAACCAATTCTCCTGAAGTCATTCCTGAAAGCAAGCATTACTCTGATTCCAAAACCAGAAAATGACTCAACCAAAAAAAGAACTACAGACAATCTTTTTAATACACATAGATGCAAAAATTCTCGGGAAGATATTGGCAAATGATGCAGCAAATCATAAGAAAGATCGTACGTCATAACTAAGTAGGTCAACATGTGCGAATCAATCAATGTAATACACCACATAAACGGAAGTAAGGACAAAAAAATCACATGATCATCTCAATTGATGGAGAAAAATATTTGACAAAATCCAACATCCATTCATGATTTAAAAAAAAAAAAAACTTGAAGAAAATAGGAAGGTCTATATCTCAACCTGATAAAAGTCATCTCTGACAAACTGAAGGCCAACATTGTACTAAATGGAAAAAAGCTGAAAGCTTTTCCTCTAAAATCAGCAGTGAGACAAGGATGTCTGCTATCACCACTTTTGTTCAATATAGCTCTTGAAATGTTAGCTATAGCAATAAGACAAGAGGAAGAAAAATAAAAGGAATATAAATAGGGGAAGAAGAATTAAATTATAATTATTTGCTGACCACATGATCTTCTACACATTCCTCTACCCTAAAACCTCCACCAAAAGACTCATAGAACTAATATCCAAATTTGCTAATGCAGCAGGGTACAAAGTCAACACTCTAAAAATCTGTAGTGTTTCTGTACATCAATAACACATTGACCAAGAGGAAAATTTAAAGAAACAACATCCTTCACAATAGCATGGAAAAAAAATGAAGTCCTTAGGAATTATGTAATCAAAGAAGTGAAAGACATTTATAATGAAAACTATTATATTCTGAAAAAGGAGGTTGAAGAGGACATTGATGAGGAAAATGAAAAGATGTCCCATGTTCCTGGATAGGCAGAACCAATATAGTCAAAATAACCATACTTCCAAAACTGTTCTATAGATTAATACAACCACAATCAGAATACCAATAACATTCCTTACAGAACTGGGGAAAGAAATGCTAAAATTCATATGAAACCAGAAGAGACCTAGAATAGCAAAGGCAATTCTGGGCAGAAAGGGCAAGGCAGAGGCATCAGAATCCCAGACTTTAAGTTATACTACAAAGCTACAATGATTAAAAAAAAAAAAAAAAAAAAAAAAAAAAAAAAAAAAAAAAAAAGCATGGTTTTGGAAAAAAAAAAAAAAAAACCAAACCAAAAAATAACAGATTCCTAGATCAGTGGAACACAATAAAAGATACAGAAACAACTCCATGCACAATTGAGCTATGTTATCTTTGACAAAGAGACCAAATTTCATCACTGGAGGAAAGACAGTCTCTTTAACAAATGATACTGGGAAAACAGAACTGGTTATCCACATGACAAAGATTAAAGCTAGATCCATATGTCTCACCATGTACACTAAACTAAAATCAAAGTGGATCAAAGAACTCAACATTAGAACAGAAACACTTAATCTGATGAAAGACAAAATAGGTAAAATCCTCGAAGATACAGGTGTGGGCAAAGACTTTCTGAACAAAATCCCAGTTGCACAGGAAATAATACCAAGAATCAACAATTGCAATTACATCAAATTAAAAGCTTCTGCACAGCAAAGGAAACCAGTCAAAAAAGAAAAAAACTTAGACCTCCTCAAATTTAAAGACCCAATTAAAAGTGTGCATCTGAAATGAAAGACATTTCTCAGAGGAAGAAATACAAATCACCAATAAATACATGAAAAAGCATTCAATGTCTCTGGCCATTGGAGAAATGCAAATTAAAACCACACTGAGATTCCACCTCACTCTAGGAAGAATGGCTGCCATCAAGAAATCAACCAAGAACACTGGTGAAGCTGTGGGGAGAAAGGAACCCGTCTCCACTGTTGGTGGGAGTGAAAACTGATACAACCACTATGGAGATCAGTATGGAGATTCCTCAAAAAACTAAAAATAGAAATTCCCCTTGAACCAGCTATTTCCCTTCTACGTAGCTTCCCAAAAGAGTTAAAGACACCACACCACAGTGATGTATGCATGTCCATTTTTACAGAAGTGCAATTCGTAATAGCTAAATCTTGGGAAAAGCCTTTTTGTCCATCAAGAGATGATTGGATAAAGAAAATGTGGTATCTATACACAATAGAGTACTACTCTGCCACAAAGAAGGATAAAGCTCAGTTTCTGTAGGAAAATGGATGCACCTCGAGACCATGATGTTAAGTAACTCAGACACACAAGCTTAAATATCACATGCTCTCTCTTATATGAAAAAATCAATATGTATTAAATACAAAATAAAAGATAATAGCAAAAAAGAGAAACAAGGTATTGCAGTCCAATGCTGACAAGGTATACAAATGTGTACTTTGACAGAGTACAATTGTCTTACATGTTTTAAATGTTCTTTGGACCATTAGTTTGGTTCTCAATCTATACATATGATAATTAAATTTATAAGGTCTTGTAAGATAAATAAATAAATCTGATGCTGGAAAAATAAAAGGGGGTGGAGAAGAAAAATCAGAATTGACATGTGTTACATACATCCCCACAGTGAATGTAATCCTTTTCTACTGTGCTCATGTACTAATAAAAGTCAACAAAATGAAACAAAGCAAAATATCTGTAGAGACTGGTCAAAGAATTCAAAAGTATAAAACTGGTTATTTTTAGAAAGTGCCACTACCCTAGTGTGATAGGTGGCTTTGGTAACTTGAAAGACTTTTAAAAATGGATTGGCATTTTCCAATTTGATCGACAGTATGTTATAGTGATTTCTGGTTAATTTGTATGCTTGGACCTATGACAGAAGGACAAGAAATATTAAATGATTCATGATAGAGAAATTGTGACTTAGAACACTATTAGGAAATGAGAATTATGTTAACAGCAACCACGTAAACTATAAATTTACCTATATGCATGGAAATCATGTATTCAAGATGAAGATAGCATGTAAAGGTTTATTATTTATAATTGTATAGTGCCATTAGATATTGAAATATACATAATGATTTTAATATGTATGTCATTTGTGCCTGTATTTTAGGGAATCAAACACTGCTGCACTGTTAAAGGCAGGGATTATTTTGCTAATATGTAAAAACCACTAAAGTAATTACATTCATGTATCATCATAATCCATAAAACTAATACATGTGTACACTGCGGCAATTAGACCAAACTTCATGAATAAGAAATGTGGTAATATAATAAACTGATCTTCTGAGGGATGCTTATTTTTCTTTGTGTGCTTTATAGCTTTGTATGTTTCTCAGGAATATTTTCATATCCCTCTCCTGAGACAGAGTAGAATGACAAAGAGAAGAAAAAAAGAAAATAAGACCTGTTGGATCAGTGTTCTGTGCTGCATTTGTTGATTGCCTATATTTGGACACCATGATATGGTTCTGATATTTGTCTACACATATGTGTGTGCTCACTACTCCAGGATACATGTGTGGAGAGCATATTATGCATCCTGTAAGTTAATACTGAAATGATCACTTAGGAAAGTGATTAACGGAAACCTCTCTTAATCATTTTCTTAGGTCTGTTACTGCATGCAATTTCTTAGGTCTGTTAATGTACAATTGTAACATTATCCTACAAAGAGTGTAGAAAAGACTCACAAACTACCCATTAAAATTCAAATCTTTAGTTTCCAATTAAAATTTATAATTTACTGGTGCATAAATTTACAAATGAACATTCTAACTACACATACTGGGTATGAGTATCAAAGACTTTGTAGTGGCTTAACTCCTAGGTGATACAGGTTGTTTTAGTGGATAAAATTTATATTTGGTCTAAAATAACCAACATGTATTTAATACATTCACTTCAGATATTTATAACTTTTAAAAATAAAATGCCACAGGAGAAGTATGGGATATCATTCAATTATTTGAAGTTACATTTTAATCACATAGGTATAAAGGAGAATACTTAATTTTAGAAACCTGGAGAGGAGTTATGAGCTTCAAATTTATACTTTTATGACCTGAAAAATTCCATTTCCACAGCGCTAACCTATTCTTTTCCTGATTATATCATTTCAGTAATTTTTTAACTGCTCTATCTGCCTGTAAAATCTCAGCTCTCCATCTCTAGTCCGCTGTTACACTTATTTCACTCAACTCAGAGTCCCGTCTCGTTTGTACTCTGGCCAAACATCAATTGTCAAATGCCGGTACAGTGCAAGTCAGATTTCTTTGCTTGGCTCCACAGCCTTCACCAGCCGACCTAGTCCAGGTTACTCACCTGCGGTGGCACCAGCCACACCAGCCTCTGTCTTCTTACCAGACCGTCTCGGTCTTAGGTCTCAGGGCCCATTTTCAGTGATTCCGTCTCGAATGCCCTCATGTGGCCTCTGCCGGCCCCTCCGCGCATCCTTCCGGGCCCAGTTCCAGTGCACGGCCACTCCGACACACTCCTTTTCTCGGCAAGGTGGAACGATGGTAGTTTCCAGATGGAATTCCAGGAACAACTGTCACATCTTTAGTTACAGTACCTAATTTAGAGAGCAGTAAGAGCAATACAGTGGTAGACAGCCGTAAGAGAACTTTCTACTTGCATGAACTTTAAAGTCTGGGCAACTTAGTATTAATTGCAGGCCTACTTCTACGAGGGTGACCTCAGGATCGTTATTTAATCTCTAGGTTTTAATTTCCTAATCAGAAGAAAACAATGCGAGTAATAGAACCTATTTTGAGGGTAGTTTCTAAGTATTAAAATCAGATCCTGTATGTAAAATAGTTTGCACAGTGGCTAGTATGAAGATTCATTCTTATTTCTTTACAACTATCATTATGCCAAGAAGAAGCTAAGACATTAACATGCTTGTCTCCTGGAGCATACTTGTAGGTATTGTTGACTGAAGAAACAGAAATGATTGTACATATCGTGAAGTGCACTGTTTTATAGAAGGTGGCTCAAGAAATATTTGTTGAGTGAGTTAACTGATCAATCAATGGTTCATGTTAGTCGAAACTGTTCTGATCTTTTTCTCAAATAGTCATTTGAAGTAAACATCCTCTTGTATCTTATAAACTACTAAAATAGAGTGATAATTTGTAAGAGCCTTGTAGTTTTGAAATTCGTTTAGTATTTATTTTGCTTTCACAGATAATAAAACATAACACATTCTACTAAGATACAAATAAGCTATCTATGTACTGTTTGATTAACCAAAAGAACATGAAGTCTTGGAAACACTGAGCTCATTATAGAAATTCTGCATTTTAAGTATCATGTATAATGAAAGATGAGTATGAGTAATATCGACCTCAATAACGAAAATTGGCATTTTCTTATACATTTTATCTGGAAAGGTAATCTTCTAATATTTGGACAGCATTTTGAATGCATTCTTCATAACTTCATTAAAAACATGAAAGTAATTAGATTGAAAATATATGAAGACTGCGTTTGGTCAGTTTGGCTTCTTATGCAAAGGTACCGGTTCGTGGATAAAACACACTTTGAAAATCTTTCCATGCTGGTGGAGTTAAGGGAAATACCAAAGGCCTCTTGTGCCCAAACAAACAAATAAACAAGGCTGGAGCAAGAAACATCAAGGAAACATTACAACAGCGTGATCGAAGAGCAAATGCCAATAGCTGCACTGTGATTTGGTTTCTAGGTTTGGACCAGGGGCAGGTTGTGAGAGCTGAACCTGCTTTAAGCTTGAAATCCTGTGAAACAAGTAAAATGCCCACAGTTCACAGCATCTGCAGGGTTCTGACAAAAGCAATCGCATAGTCATTCTGATGTCAGCCTGCAGGCTTGACCGCCGACGAACACTAATGACGCTGAGCTGCATCCAAAGGTCACCAAGTGAGGCAGCTGACCTCCACCCGGGGTGGGAATCAGCTGGAAAAATAGGGGAGTAAATTTTTCAGAAATCTCCAGATACTGGCAAGGTTTTAATCAGAATATAATCAGAATATAAAATATCTATGTAAGAGATTTTTTTAGATGCTTCCTTAATTGACAAAAATTATACGATTCTCATGTATATTAAGTTTTGAAATGTACAATGGGTAAAAATCTACGAAATTGAGATCACAAAAGTAAGTCATAGGAGACAATCAAAATATGACTATACAGGTTAACAAAATAGCAAATAGACGGTCTGAAAAATTACTCATAATGTGTGGTTCAGAGAGAAAAGATAAAAAATATTTTAAGTGAAATGATATGGAGGAAAACTGTGACTATCTAACATTTGTCTAATCAGTGTCTTCAGAGGACAGGATAGAGTGAATAAAGATAAAATTAGATTTGTAATTATAATGTTAAGGGTTTTCCAGAACTGAAAATAAAGCAAAAATTCATAAATATTAAACCCTAATTTATAACAAACTGGATACTAAAATAAAGCGAAATTGAAACACTACAAAATTACAAAAACAAAAGAGACAGCATGAGGTTAAAAAAAGAAGAGAAAGAAGTTCATCTACAAAGGAATGAAAGTTAAACTAATATGAGATTTCTCAAAGACCCAAAGGATGTCTGAAAAAGCGAAATGATATTTTGAAATTCATGAGACAAATGTCAGTCTAAAATTCTGTACCTAGTAAATGTCTTTTCAACTAATTTGGGAATATTTTAGCAATATTAAATCATCAGATCCAGGAATAGGAAATATTTTTCTTATTTATGTCTTTTAAAATTTAACAATTTTTTGTGATTTTTAGACTATAGGTTTCTTAAAAAAAATTACCCCTAAAATATTTCATTCTTTTTGATGCTACTATAAATAGAATAATTTTCTTAATTTTATTTTGTTTGTTCATTTCTGAGCACAGTAACAAAATACTTTCCAACTTTTGTCTATAGATTCAAGTCAGTTCCTATCAATATGCCAGATGAATATTTTCTGGGGGAAACAGTTGACAAGTTTTTCCTAAATTTCACTGGGAAGTCAAGAGAATCAGAATAACTGAAACAATATTTTTAAAAAATCAAAACTGGAGACTCTCACTTTCTGTTTCAAAACTTACTAAAAAATTCAGTAATTAAAACAGCAGAGTATTGGTGTAAGAATAGTCTTATGGTTTGTGTCTAGTCGTCCCCCCAAAGCCTCATGTGTTAAGAGGTTGCTGGATCTAGAGTGTGTGATTACTAAATCAATCCACTGATTGGTTTAGTACCGCCCTAATCCTAGCAGGCCAGATAAAATATAAAATACAAGAAGAAGTGGGTTAGTCCCCTTGTTTGCATTCCTTGGTTACCTGGCTGCCTTTCTGCCTGTCTGCTGTGCCACCTGCCTTGGAACCAGTTGACTATGGACTGAAACCTCTACAAACTGTAAGCCAAATAAACCTTTCTTCCCCTAATTTTGGGTGTCTGGTATTTGTCTCAGTAATGAGAAAAAGTAACTAGGACAAATAGACGTATAGATTGATGGGCTAGAATTGAGAATATAGAAATAAACTTTTGTTTTTATGGTCAGCTGATTTTTGACCAAGGTACCAAGATAATGAAGACAAATAGTGTTTTCAACTAGTGGTATTAAAACTTCTGGTTATCCACATCCAAACAAATGAAGTTGGAGTAACCTCACGGTATACATAAAAATTTACTGACAATGTATCATGTACCTAAAAATAAGAAAGAAAATGATAAAATAATGATTGTACAAGAACAACTGAGAGCAGAATTTTATAACCTTGCATTATACAGTGATTTCTTAGTTATCAACAAGAGCAAAAGCAACACAAGGAAAAATAAGATAAATTGGATGTTAGCAAAATGAAAAAGTATTGAACTTCAAAAGACACCACCAAGAAGTGGAAAGAAAACTCCAGAGACAATATTCTCAATATCTAATGTGAAACTTAGATCCAATATGTAAAAGAACTCTTAAGACTCAATAATAAAAAGACAACACAATTTAAAACTTCAGAAAAATTTTGAATAAAATATATATTTCTCCAATGAAAATATACAAATGACCAATAAGCACATAAAAAAACTCAACGATAGTAGTCATTTAGGAAATACAATTTGAAACCACAAAGGGACATCACTTCACAACTATTCAATTAACTAGAATAAAAATAATTGAGAATAATATGTGACAGTGAGGATGTTGACAAACTGGGAAGCTTATACATTGTGAGTGGAGTTGTAAGATGATGCAGATGCTACACTTTGAAAAGTAGTTTGGAAGTTCTTCAACATTGCAAACACTATCATGTGACCAAGGCAGTTCACTGCTTGACAAATGCACAAATAAGTTGCTATGTGTCCACCCAAAATTGTGTGTGAATGTTCTTAGTTGTGTTATTCCTAAGAACTAAAAGGCAAAAATAACTCAAATGTCCATCAACACATAAATGGATTTAATAATGTGGTATATTTATAAAGCAGAAATTTTTGCCACAAAAAAGAATGACTCTTGATACATGGTACAACATCATAGCCTTGAAAGTATATGGTAAATCAAAGGAGCCAGGAATGAAAGACCATTTGTTTTAAGATTCCATTTATATAAAAAGTACAGAGGAGGAAAAAAAAAAAAGTAGATTACTAGTTCCAGGAGCTTGCTCAGGATGGACATAGGATTTGTGTTGTGATGAAAATACTATAAAATTAGGTAGTATTTCTGCTTACAATTTCACATATGTAGTAAAAGTGACTAAAGCATACATTTTAAATAAGTGAATTTTATTGCACATAAGTTACATCTTAATAAAACTGTTATCAAAATACACATGACAATTGAGGTCATTTACACACAGGTTGAATAGCTGATACTCTTAAGGAATCATTTAAAACTTTTTTAGATGTGGTAATGATTCTTAGGCATGCTTTAAAATAGAATCAGCTGTAAATTGATTATTGGATTGATAAACATATTTTTTCTACTTTTGAAGAAAGTAGATTTTTAAATTTTTCTAGAAACAGGAAAAGAATCCAAAAGTAACTTTTGTAGCTAATATAAAACATGAAAAAGACTTTTAATTCCTGGAGAGTTTCTTAGAAATAGTAAAAATAAAATCACAATAAGTTGGACATTTTTTTTAAGATGGGTATATATTTAAATCAACACTCAATACATCCATTGTATTTCAATACTCTCATTATAAAATATAATGTGAAATGTAGGGGAGTAATGTAAGTCCAATATTTTGTCCAAAAAAAGTTTAAAAAAATGTAATTCCTTAAACTGAGAAAGTTGTATTCGGTTTCAAAGTTGTATTAGGTCTTCAATGTAAAATACTAACCACTAATTAATGTAATTACCTCATTATAACAAAATTCATAATAGAAAGTAAAAAATTGTCTGCTACCTTTCTTGTGAAAGTTAGCACGGATGCCAAAAAATATAGGATTCCATTCCCTGAACAATTTACTACATCAGATATTCAAATATTTAGCCTTCTGGATAGATAAACCCAAAGAAAGAAAGAGAAAATTTCCAAGAGGGGTATTTGATGTTCTCACATATTAGATGTCTTATACAATTTAGTCATTTTTTTCTCCTTTATGACTTTGTAGCTCTGGTTAAAAGTGCTTTCTGTTAATCTGATTTAGGAATGGGGTATTGTTTTACAGGAGATGAAAGCTAGTTTAAAAAGTAAGGTGCCTCTTAAGCCACAACAAATACAACCAAATTATTTTCTTGTCCCCCACATAGGAATTCATATTGTTTTATGAAAATTGTTGGGTGGTTTTTTGGTGTGCATGTGTGCGCGCATGTGTGTGTGCTGTGGATCGAACTCAGAGTCTTGCGCTTGTTAGGCAAGTACTGTAACCGCTGAGCTAAATCCCCAGCCCCTGAAAGTTGTTGGGATTTAATGATTTAGAATAGCATCTCTGTAGTAAGTAATGTCTGCCATCATCACCTGGAAAATGTTAATAGCCTACAAAGCCATAATATCCAAAAAAAAAAAAATCACAATTAGATAATGGCGTTTGTATTTTCAGATGTTGTCTGTGAATCCAAATTTTAGTGAAGAATTACAATTTTCCATGTGAGAAACACGTGAATACCCGAATTGATATTTAAATTTTAACTTGCCTTTATGTAGCCTCGGGCACTGTAATTACAGAGTCTGCCATTAAAAAATGAAAGCTAGCAGAATTAAATTATCTCTTTGAGTGACTCTATGAAATACTTGAAATTGGGAGAATTAATTGATAGCTTTATTTTCAGTGAAAAAAGGTAACAGCTGTTTTGGGAAAACTGCCTTCCTCAGAGTTGAAGTTCCAAGGACAGGGCGGGATTATGTATATAACTTCTAAATACAACAATGTCAATAAAATGTATGTATGTTATGGAGAATTTTAATAATTCTTAGCTATCACTGTGGAATCTGAGAATGATGGCATATGATTTAAGAAATTTTCAAAATCATGAAAACCTTCAGTGGTAAGGTTCATAGTGCAGTTACGTATACTTATTGTTAACAAATCTATTACTAACATGTCAAGCCTGACTTTCGCTATATTTATGGAAGCAAGACTAGAAAAGACAGTAGGGCAGCTTACTCTTTGTGTAACGTGCGCTGTTCACGGAGTCCAGCCCGTGGTGGGGACAGTGCTGGGTTCTGTGCTGCAATATCTGGGCAGAGTAACCAGCAAAACTGCGTCTGAAATGACCCTCCCGGCGCCCGCCCGTTCTGCAGGCTCGCGTCTCGCTGGAAAGGGACAGCGCAGGTGGACGCCTTCCAGGTCCCGCCACTGCTGTGAGGAATCCAGTGCGGTGACCTGTTGGAGTGTGAAGACAATGACACGAAAGTATGTACTCCACTTGTGGCACTGGTTTATTGACTGACCCTGAGCGCATCTCCCCACTTCCTGACCTTTAATTCCTTCGCGTGCAGAGTAAGGCACCGAGCTTGACAGCTTCGGACAAGCTCTCGACCCCCAGCTCCGGGGATGCAGTGGGGACTGCAGGGGTGAAGGCGAGGGAAGGCGAGGGCGCCCCCTAGCGGAGGGTCAGGGGAGGCGCGGGCGCCCCCTAGCTCAGGGTCGGGGGAGGCGCGGGCTGCCTCACACACATGGCGGGTTTAGCTCGCGTTCTCCTTTCAGTAGGAGATTTATTATGCTTTTAAATCCGTACAAATTAGAAAGATGACATATGTGAAGATATAGGCATTAAGAGAAATAGCACCGTCATTAATCAGGTCAAAGCTTTGACTTCCACTGCATGGCGAATCAGTTTAAAACAGTTTGAGACGCTGGTTACTCTGCCTCGCAGCACCCCGCGCTCCAGACAGTGGGCGAGAACCCAGGAAAGTTCTTTGTGGAAGAACCCAGCTTGCTCTATCTTCGCCTCCGCAAACATTAAGTTTTTACACCGAGTCTATGAAAAGAACGTTACGTGAAAGCACTCACTTAAATATATATTGCATTCTGTAAGAAAGATGATTTGGAAAGGAACGTAAGCAAGTATTTCAAAACAAAACAAGTCTTGCACTGTCATTAGATTTCACTTTGCATCTAGATGGGGAAAGTAACGTGAACGGCGTTACTGTAGGGAATCTTTGAAAAATCTAGGCAGCTGGTAAGGCCCAGGCACCGAGTGAGCAGAATGGCGCCCGCTTTCTCACCTCAAGCATTTTCATCTCCTCCCTGTTGCGAACGACTCCGCAGCTGAGATCTGTGCTGCTCGCATCTCTCCTTTGGTCTCAGATGTTCGTGGGAGTCAGGGCTCTGCAGAAATAACTGCTTTGGCTCCAGGAAGAACTCTGGATCCTTTGCTGCCTTCCCAGAAGGAGGCTCTGGAAGTCGTCCTTTGCTATTCACTGGAGACCAGCAGCGTGTCCTGCCAGTTCCCCGCCTTCCTTTACAGGATGAAACTAAATTTCCACTCGCAGGCTTGTGAACATCTTTGGAATTTGAATATGTTGGTTCAGGTGTGCAATTGCCTAACAACTTTCAGAGTCTTGGAAATACTCTATGCACATCTTTTAGCTCCATGTTCCTACTTTTTTTCTTGTTTTGGATATCAACTTTACGCTGGATTATCAGAATAAAAAATTATGCTAGTATCTATTTGTGCTTTGGCAATATACACTTGGTTTATTTTTTGCAGTTTGATTGTAGATTCGTAAATTTTCATGTTGGGGAGTTAAATCAATGAGAAGACTCTGATGTTTCTTTTTCTATCCATTCGTTTTTCGCCAACTCACTCACTGGAATTACTCTATCAAATTCCTGATTTTCCCATGGTAATTTCTTTGGTACTTTTCCCTAATTTTTTATTCTCTTATGTTGAACAATTCTCAATTATTCTCAGTCCAGCTCTACACAAGAAGAGTCAGTAAAAATCAGGTATAGTGAGACACAGTTTGGTTTCCAACACTCAGAGAGGTTGGGGCAGGAAGACTGCAGGTTTGAGCCCAGCCCAAGCAATTTAATGACTTAGTGAGAACTTGTCTCAAAATTAAAAAAAAAAAAAAAAGTTTAAAGACCAGTAAAAATAAAATAATAAGTCACTTATAAACATTGAAAGTCGAAAGTAACAGTGAGGCTTGCAGTACCAGCAACTTGTATTATGTAAGTCCACAATAGCTCACAAGTAACACATCTTAAAATGTTAGCTCCTATTCATAACTTTATATATATGTAAATATGCACATATATGTATGTATGTATTTTTTGCTCATCCAATAGTACAAAGAAAGTGTTCTGCTATAGGAGATTGGAAATTTTTCTGTCCTAAATTGTCATTTAGGGCTCAAACCAGGAGACTGTGACCTTCTCCCAGCCTGCACATGAGGAACAAGTAGTGAAGAGAGAATATTTGCCCCTGGTTAGTTCTAACTGTGAGGTGATCTGTGACCCTGCCCATCTTCCCTCAGTGGAGACTAGCTGTATGGCTCCATCTAGCTGCCAAGGGGTCTAGGAATTGTACTTTGTCTCTGGACAATGACTTGGCCGAGATGGGCAGCACAGGAAAAACAGTCTTTGGTGGACAATCAGCTAGCTGTTCACCTACTTAGTGAAATGAATAAGAGATTCATATTAAATGCACAAACTTATAATTTCTATTATTCTTAGCTATATTTTCTTTTTTTTAATGAACAAGTATTTATTTTAATTATTCGTATCTGAAGGTCCTTATTTTTGGAGAACAACAAGGCATTTTATTATCCACTCTTTCCATTCCTTAAAGGCTTTTGCAGGTTTCGGCAAATTTACATTATTCTCATGACTATGTTTTGGAGTTGCTCTTGGTGTGTCAGCAGATTCATCATCAATCCACCTCACTAATGCCTTGTATCTTTCTATAACACTGATGCCAACAGCACACTGCAACTTGCGATGGTTTAGAGGGTGCCAGTCAGCTTCTTCCAAGTGGTTGGAGCCTTGCGTTAGGCATGCCAGCCACCGGCAGTGTCACAGTCCAAATACATGACCAGTCTCATGGTTTAAAGTCTTACAGGATCGTAGCAATAAGACACTAGTGATATCAGGAATATAATAGCTATCAAAAATGGAATAGTCACTGGAAGATTTTTCGTGCAGTTTCTTCACTTTGCCTTCATAGAGTGAGATACAGAAATCCCTGCCATACCTGGTGAAGCTGAATATCCCCACGCCATCTGTCAGACAGGCCTGTCTGAAGACAAAATTCCGCGAGTCTCTGGGGTAAAGATCTATCGTCATTATACCCGCAACACAGAAGGCGTCTTCAGGTTTCTTCTTTTTTAAGAAATTCAATATATGCCCTGCATGAATTTGTAGATTTTGCCTATGATCATTGACTCTAAAGGAACACCTACTTGCAGAAACAGAAACTGGTTCTAGAAGTTTTACTGTCAGTCCATAGAAAAATGCTTCACAGTAGCCCTTGAGCCATCTAATAAATTTTTCACTGATAACTCTAGTGCTTCCTAGAGCTCCAACAGACTGTATATAAATACTGCATCTCTCTGGAGAGGGTGTCTTTGGATAGGGATCACTGAAAAACTTTTCAAAGTCCTGCGGAGCCTCAGGGTGGGAGGTGATCCAATCTGAATGGGAATGCAAAGTACTGGGTCGGAAGAGACCACTGGCTGGCTGGAAGGGTTCATTCATTAAATGCTGCTCCCCCGCATCTAATTTCTCATACTGTGATACAAACTTGGATTCTTTGAGATGAGAGGTGCTTTGAGTGTCTGCTCTGAGTGCCGTACTATTTGCATAATGATATATTTCCATTCACAGCAGGCTCCTCTGTACAGCTTTTGAAAAGGCACAACACACTGATAAACTTGTACAGAATGTGAAGTTCTTTATGCGGTCACTTGTGTCTGCAAAAGCTCCAGGATGTGGTCACGTGTGTCTGTCTTTTTATGACCCTGTGCCGGGAAGTTCTTTGTTCCAGGAAGAAGCCCGCCAGGCAGTTATACAAGCCCGCCAAAAGAAGCCGCCAGGAAGGGCTG
>PVJO010017782.1:0-38260 GCA_004026905.1 Hystrix cristata | reverse complement strand
TGGCTGAAGAAGATGTGGTTTTTCTACACAATGGAGTACTACACTGCCATAAAAAGGACAAACTAGAGTCATTCATATATAAATGGATGTTCCTTGAGAATATACTCTTAAGTGAAATAAATCAGACACTCATGAGCACACATCGAATTGTTTCTCTGATATGAGAAACCATTACTGTAAATAAGGACAAAGAGGTGTAATAGATATTATATAAAAGGAGGATGGTGTGCAGAGGAGAGGAGTACTAGAAGGAAAGAAGGGGAAAAGCAGAAAGGCAACAGGGGAAAGAGGGGAATGGGAAAATATGGAAAATGATGAATGAACCTGCTGTAAATAGGGAGGGAGGGAGCAGATGGGAGGGGGGGAGAGGGGGGAGAACCAAGATACATCATGTATAGGTACAGAATTAATGTGATGAATGTGACCATTGTATGTAGAATGTACCAATACATGTTCTTGGTTTAAAATAAAATAAAATAAAATAAAATAAAAAGAGTGCAAAAGAAGTACATAAATTATAGACTGGAGTGAGTATGGTTCCCCAATACTTCGCTAGTTCCTCTCAAATGTCTTCCTGCAGTTTAATGGTCAAGGGAGCTGCCAGAAGAGAATAAAATGCTTCTCCAGGAAGTCAGAATTTACCTAGTTTGAGACTAACTAGCTCAGTACTCAGAGGTCTACACTATTACTCTTCAGTGCATGCCTCATGATACCACAGTTACAAACATCAGCTTAGACCTGGTCTTGGTTTTGTACATCAGACTACAAACTCCTTAGTTTTTTAGGACATCAGGCAAGAGTCTAGGCTAAATTACAAAAAACAAAATGCTCATAATCTATCAGTATTGTGGCATGTTACTCTATTAAAGTCCATTTCCATTTGCTTGCCACTAAACCTACAATGTTTAGTGCCTTGTTCCTAGTTACTGCTCACTTATTTAATACAATGAGAAAAAAATAAACAAAATAAGATCCATTTCTCACAAAACAATTCATTGTTGACAGTACAATCATACCAATGCATTGCTTCACCATGTCAATTAAAATAAACATTCCAGATGCCCGTGTGGTCAAGATAGATACAAGTGCGATAGGTGGATTTGCAGTCTAACATTTTCCAAGGCTTGCTAAAGAAATTAGCATCTCCTCCAAAGAAATTAAAAGTGGGTGATATTGGGGGTTTTGGCTCAAATAATTTTCTTTTTTATATTGTTTTAATTTTGAGTTTCAATAGATTTCATACCTTTAAGGGGTTATTTTCTCATGTTTTCTATCCTTTTAAAAAAATACATGTTCTCTGAGAGTAGCAGTAATGTCAGCCTTGTTCACTGTTTATTCTTTCTTTCTAAAATTCACTAATTTTCCAGAAGGAAGTCAGTAAATCCTTCTTTAATTAGATTAAGAAACATTTGCCTAGACAAAGTCTGAGAATAATAAATTTTGAAATAATTTACTACTGTAATGTGTTTTGGGAATCTAGAAAAATGGGCATAAAGGCAAAATC
Source organism: Hystrix cristata (assembly GCA_004026905.1). Lineage (NCBI taxonomy): Eukaryota > Metazoa > Chordata > Mammalia > Rodentia > Hystricidae > Hystrix > Hystrix cristata. Next base: position 36,756 of record PVJO010017782.1, on the reverse strand, counting down.
TGCCTGGGTGTTCATGTCTGATATGATGTGCTTACTAAAGTGAGAAAGTGATATAAGATGTGAAGATGTACATTTTTGTGATATTCAGAAGCTCCAGTGAATAAAATGCATTATTAAGTCATTATTAAATTAAAGCAAGTAGGCAGTGCAAAACACACAAACAAAAACAAAATTAGGAAATAGTCATTTGGGGTGAATGGCTACGACAGTGATCTAAACCTCATGAAAAGGAAGAAATAAATGAATTTACGCACTTAGCAGTTAGTTACCAATTTCCTGTTATTGGCCAGACATGTCTCTAAGATATGAAACCCCTCAGGTAAAAATCTAGACTCCTTGCCCTCAAAAAAGTATGCTTTAATGAAAAGAAAAAAAAAACCCAAAGGGATAAGCCTTTTCTTAAAGAGAGAAACAGTTATAATAAACATTTGGATAAAAATCCATGCAATAGAGCAGATTTACACCAACAAAAAACTCTATAAACAAAAACTCTATTAACATACATCACAGGTAACACCAAGTAAAAGATGATTATGCAGAATGATGTACATAAAAATTGAAAAATTGATTTTTTTAAAAGCAATGTATGTTTGGAATGAAAGAATATATTCAGGAAAAATAAGTTATTAGGAAATAAGTATATATAACTTGGGGCAAATTACTGCATCTTAATCATCCTTAAAATTAAACATTACATTATGCAATTTTCTGAGATTTCTTAGATATTTCCTACAATTCTTTTTAATGTTCAGTACTTTCATAAACCTTTATGGAAAACCCAAGTAATAAATGAAGATCAATAGTGTGTGATTTTTTTTCTTTATTTGTTTTTCAAAGGTTTTCCTCTAATAAATAAGAACCTTCTAATCTTTCAGTTGGCTGATGTGTATGTGGGAAGTTTGATCATTTAATTCGTTATTGAATGCTTTATTACACACCAAATTGGCAAACAGGAATAAAAACATCATCACTGGCATTTCTGACACCATCTTTCCCCCGTCCTATTGATACAGGTGAAAATGGTTTTCACTTCAAAGATGGAAAAGGGAAGAAAGAGACAGAATTTCAATCCCTACCATCAGTAGTATTCTATGAAAATCCCATAAAATACATCAATTAATAGGAGAAAAATTTCAAGGCAGGTTGAAAAGTTACGTGCATCTCCTCATAAAAAATGACAGCCACTGTAATTGAATCTGGACAAGAGAGATGGGCAAAGCAACCATCTTTCCGATGAAACATTTAATAGAATGATGACTTAATAACAAGAATTGCTGATCCGAAGATGCAGACTTCACAGAGGAAGTGCAGTGTGTGTGCAGAGCTGAAGCCAAACCAACTTAGAAGCTTTTCTCTCCTGCAGATTTAGAGGGAAATGGTAATAATTTAATAGAACAAAATGTTAGGTGTTCTCCTTTTTCTCTCTGGGATTCTCAATCTCCTTATTTTTCTTATGTTTAGGGAGGGGTGGGTGAATGGAAGGGAGGGGAGGGGAAGGGGGGAAGGGGGGGAACCAAGATGTATCATGTACAGGTACAAAATTACCATGTTGATTATGATCATTATGTATACAATGTACCAATACATGTTCTTGGTAAAAATAATAATAAAAAAAACATAACAGACGTAAAATGGAAAGCGTTTATGTGTCTGGTTATTTGATACATTTTAAATACGATGTCAACATTTTTTGCAATGCTAATAAGTTTCCCTTCATTCTCCTTCAGGATCACTCTGTCCTTCTTTCATTTTCTTTCTTTACAAAGCTCTTGGGATTTTTCTTCCAGGCCATTGAACTAGTCTGCTATGTCATACTCTGAACTCTGTCCATTCTGGGACTCATTCACCCTGGGACACTTACGTCTCTCTAGTCAGATGCCTGTCGGCTGCCCATCCCTGCAGTTAGCATTGAGCCTGGAGTTTATTACCACCTGGAGATTTCTAGCATGTGTTGGCAGTTTCAGAGTGAACAGGATTTTGCAGAGAAAGGATCAGCAGACTGCCGCACAATTAGAGTGCATTCTTGCTATTTCTACCGTGTATCTATGCTGCTGCCATATCTGTCTTCTATTTGGCTGTCTCTACTCTGGTGCATTATGTTGAAAAAGTAAACTCTGAAGCACAAACTTTGCATGCACTGGACGCTTGACTGAAACTGGTGGATCTATTTTGAAGATGGCGCATGCTCGGGTCAGGTAAATCTATACTGACTGTTGGAGGGGGTATCCGCTCCTCACCACATGGACCTCACCATAGGTGTTTTGGAATATCTTCATAACATGATAGCTGGCTTCCTCTATAGCAAGTTCTACGAGGGGAAGAATCAGCAAAATTTTCTATAACTGAGCCTCACTCTAATTAGGATTTTAAGTGTACCCAAATGGTCCATGTGTTGATGATTTAGTCACTGTTGGGGGGGTGGTAGAAATTTTAAAAAGTGAGGTCTAGTGGGCCTTGTGGTCAGGTCATTGCAGGTACTGTATCCATTCAAAGGGGACTGTGGAGCCTGAGTCTCCTTTGATCTTTGACAATGAATGGTTTTTCCTCCTACTTCGCCACAGCCCAAAAGCAATGGGACCAACAGTTCTTGCAGTAGAACCTCCAAAATTGTGACCCGGCATGACTCTTTTCATTTTATAAATTGATAGTCTCAGATACTACTTATACTAATTTCCATTGCTGGCTAACACAGAAATCACATACCGTCATTCTTGCTGCTTCTTAATTGGTGATACAGGTTAGCTCTATTTATTTGTGCTGGGAAGCACTACACAAATGGGTAAACAGCAAGAACTGAGAATCATTGAGAGTCATCTTGGAAATTGCACATGAGAAGTTTTAGGTATTTTGTTTTCAGAATTGAAGTTTATATTGGTGGCTAAAAGAAAGATTGGTGGATTATATTACTGGGTCCTAAAAGTCACACCTTTAGTGGACTTGCATGTATTAGTTTTATTGCAAACAATCCCAGAATTTCATTGGAGCAGTGTTTATTTCTTCCTTATATTATTTTTCAGTTGTGCTATGGACCAAGCTATTCATTACTTTGTTCTCTTCTCTACTCTGTGCATTTCTACATACTTCATATGCCAAGCAATTCACACAAACAATATGATAATAAGGCAAGGGAATATATTCTGCATACGGAGGCCAGGAGGGGAAGAATACAATCTTCCCCACTACCTGTAGTAGCAGAAGAATATCCCCTCAATTTGTTCATGTCTTAATTTCCAGAACTTCTGCGCATGCTACATTTGCTCATAAAGGGAAAATGAAAGTTCCACCTAGAAATTTGCTGCTTACCAGCTGACTTTCAAATAAAAGAATTGTTCTGAATTATAGACACATGGTACTCATAAGACCCCTCAAAGTTGAAAAGGCAGACAGACCAGAAGATTCAGAGACAATACAGTGAGAAAGACTGGGCAGAACATTCTGGCTTGGAAGTTGGACAAAAGGGTAAATAAGCCAAAGAATGCAGGGAGCATCAAAAAATTAAGAAAAATAGAAAACTGTTTCTTTTCTAGAGTCCACAAAAAGAACAGAGCCTTGTTCTAGCCTGTAAGAAGTATTTTCAAAGTCTGAATTCTAAAACTGTAACCCACTCTCAAATTAAAAAAAAAAAAACCAACCTAAAAACAAAAAAACAAGAACTGGGGTGTAGTGAAGAGAGGCTTTATTTTAGAGGATTATTGCCCAGAACTGCAAGGAACCGGTGCAATAAAGGAGGTGGCTACTTCACCAGGGAGAACACTGCTTTCTGATCATAAAAACTCTTCAGGCCTCCCCAAGGCTGAGCAAAAAGGGCTTCCTCTTACACTCAAGAGCAAACTAGACTAAAAAGAACACCATGTGAGGAAGTGGGATGAAACAGTGACCTGATAAAACAGAAGATCAGACGATGTTTTACCCTGAGGTCAGCTTTTAAGGAGGGGCCGAGGACTATTCAAAGTTCAGGGGGTTGGGGCAAGGAATGAATCTTAACCAAAGTTTGGTTAGGAAGCATTTTGTGCTGATTAGCAGGGACAGCTCACCCAATCTTTATGAGGTAAATAATGACAATCTGTAAAGTTGGTGTACGGTCTTGTCATAAGTAAACAAGGGTTGCAACCAAATGCGAAAAGATGATTCTTTGTACCAAGCCCTTTTCCAGGACAGAGAAAAAGAGGGTAGTTCTAAACCATCAAAGTATTCTTGAGATAGTTATCACCAAAAAAATCAACCAATAACAAATGCTGGCAAGGTGTGTCAGAAAAGGAACTCTTCTCCATTGTTGATGGGAGTATGAACTGGTACACAAACCACAGCAATCAACATGGAGATTCCTCAGAAAACTATAACTAGAGGTTCCATTTGACCCAGTCATGACCCTTCTAGGTATTTTCCCAAAGCATCATACTACAAGAATGTATGCATGAATACCCGTATTTATAGCAGCACAATTTATAATAGCTAAATCTTGTAAACAACCCATATTCCCATCAAAAGATAAATGGATAAGGAAAATGTGGTATTTATATACAATGGAGTACTACTCTGACATAAAGAAGGGTAACCTTGAGTCATCTTTAGGTAAATGGATGCACAGTTTCCTTGGTGTGAGAAACTGAAAGTGTAAATAAATACTAAAATGTATTATATTGGGAAAGGGAAGAAAATGTCCAAATGGGAAAGGGAACAAGGGAGGGAGAACAGAACAGAGGACAAGAGAAATAAGAAATGGAAGGAAAAATGGAAACAAAGCTTTTGTAAACAGGGAGGGAGGAGGGGTGACGGGAGGGGAATGGGAAAAAAAGAAACAACACGATATGTCATGTACAGGTACAATCCCCTATGATGAATGTTCTCACTATGTACATCTAAAATGTACCATTAAAATAAAATTAAATTTAAAAAACCATAACGTTAAATGAAATAAATCAGACATACAAGTTTAAATATTGCATTGTTTCTCTTGTGTGAAAAACCCGAAGATTAAATAAGGAGCAGAAGTAGGAAGAACATGTTCAAATGAGAAGGAGAACTAGGGGAGGGGGACGAAGGCAGGGAAAAGCAATTTAAAAGAGAGAATGGAAAGGAAAAACTAGAAACAAGACTTTTGTAAATTGAGAGGGGACGAAGGGTTGAAGGGAGGGAAAGGGAAGGGGAGAAAAAGAACTAAGACATATTATGTACAGGCACAAATTCTCTATGATGAATGTGATCATTATGTATGGCAAATATGTACTAATAAAACAAAAAATAAATACATTTTTACAAAAGTGTTCTTGGATAGAGGACTTGAATAAAATCCGGCATGCTCAGAAAACAATTGACACTGTTTAAACTCTTCAGTTTGTCAGCATTTTCTTATGACATCAATGAAAGCGTGTACTACATCTTACCACGTGAATAGCAGTGATTTCCCGTCACAGACACAGTCAATTTTATAACTACCTCGGTTTGTGACCAGAATATATATATTATATATGGCCCTTCCATATATGTATATGACTTTACAGTAAGTGATGCTTAAATACAGTGTCTCTGGAGTTGAACAGCAGAGTGAATATGAAAGGCAGGACAGGAAATCTCCAAGTACACTCTCTTTAGAATTGTAAAGCTACTCTGTTAAAGACCAGGGTGAGACAACGGAGGGAACAGTACTAGTGTCAAAAATCTCACGTGATTAAGTCAGTTGGCTTTAAGACTTTGTGGGCCACAGGGTACAATACGCAAGGGATGCAGATAGTTTTACAGACCTGTGGGACTTCATTTCATTTGCAAAACACAGTTAAAACGCATTCTGTGTGAGAGAATAACTCCGAAAGACTCTTACAGGGTGGTAAGTGCCCAAGGCATAGCTCTTGGTGATAAAAGTAAAGCTGAGCATCTATTAAGTGAACTAAATTAGTAAGTAGACAAATATTGAAGAAATAAACAAGAAATATCTGTCAAGAAAGATATGCCCAGGGCTTTATCCAAATTGGGAGAAACAAAAGGAAACAAATAATTAGGCTCAAATAATGTGTCACTAGACAAGCTTACAACAAATACCTTCAGAGGACACCCTCACCCCATGCCACATGTAAAGGGGCTCGATGCTGTTCGCTCAGTAAGAGGCGGAGCTCACGGAAAAACCCACTTATAACCTTATGGAGTGATATTTTAAAAGTTGCTTTCAGCAAGTCACTGGCTTAAATCAATTTATGATTTGATGCCCCTGAAATCCCTACTTACTGTTAAATGTAGATAGTGAGATGCACATATGTATATCCTTGTATAAAGTGAAACACAGCGGTGTCTAGATGTTTTAAGTAAATGAGATCACTCTTTGATTAGGAGGGATATTAACAGAATACTGATTTCTAGCCTCATTCACCAGGCTGGTGTGCCAAGAGAGAAACTGATCTCAACCACATATGATCTTGCCTGATTATAAAACCAAAGTTATTTTCTCCTGGGGAGCGTCATGATCTTTTTGCTATGAAGCTTTAAGTCAAGCTAAATAAAGAAGACAGTGAAAAGAAACTAAAGCAAACAAGTTACTCAGTGATAATAAAGAGTCATGAAAAGATATTAACAGAATTCACAAGCTACCTGATATCTTTTTTTTTTTAACCAAGAACACGTATTGGTACAATGTATACATAATGATCACATTCATCATGGTTATTTTGTACCTGTACATGATGTATCTTGGTTTCCCCCCCTTCCCCACCCCTCCCTTCTGTTCCCCCACCCTTCCCAATTTACAGCAGGTTTATTCACATTTTTACATTTTTCCCTTTCCCCTTTCTTTCCTTTTCCCCTTCCTTCTTTTCCCCTTCTCCCTTTCTAGTTCTTCTCTCTTTTGAATATCATCTTTCTTTTTACCTAATGTCTATTATACTTCTTAGTCCTTATTTACTCTTGTGGTTTCTCATATCGGAGAAACAATCTGATGTGTATTCCTGAGTGTCTGATTTATTTCACTTAAGAGTATGTTCTCAAGGTACATCCATTTGCTTACAGATGATATCTCTTGATCCCAAGAAAATTAGGAGTATTGAAGTCTAAATCAAGGACTCTATTGAGGTAAAGATTGGGAAACATGGGAGGGTGGCAAAGAAGAGAGAAAACACACCCACAAGGAAGGAATTGTGAAAATCACTATGTAACGAAGAAAGGAACCACTACCACTTATTTTCATAGCCTCGCTTTACCACGGCCACATAGACATGCTTTTGCATATGTGTGTTTGTATATGCACATACATACTTATTAACATTCATGCATACACAGATACATGTATTTCTTATGGTTCTGTGAACAGTTTTGAGATACTTAGGTTTTCTAGGCCTTGACTGATCAGTTTATATTGATATTTAGCTCTCTCCTGTAGAAAGCAGTATTATTGATACACACCACTAGATCATACCCAGAGAATGTATATCTTAGAAGATTTTCCCTGATTTTACAAGCTGATATACAGTTTCATAGTTAAAATTAAAGCCAATTCGTAAATAAAATTAACTAACCCCACATAATTAACACTAACAGCGTTCATAACCTGCAGTACGTCATATGCTATGTCGGCACTTTAACTTGTTTATGATACCGGGTGTACTAGGCTTGCAGTTCCACAAATGCCAAGGAATGAAGTTATGAACCTTTATTATTGCATATCTACAAGAAAAAATAAGTATCTTGGCTATAGTTTATTCTAACATAAAAATATACACTATATTAATTAATGTCAGACTGGGACTAGGATGAAGCCTCCTGCCCAGCGTGTAAGAGTGTGGCTTACATCCATCTAAGTTTTGGTTCTTCCTCACTGTTTACTTCAGCCTTGTGCTCTGTATACTTCTGGGTAATGGCTTAATAAAAGAATGATTGACTATTACAATCCCTCTTCAAAAAGAGGCCAACTTGTATCATTTCTCATGGATTCTACAAAAATACTCATATTACTAGGTTCTGTTCTGGATGGGTTGTTCTGGACTCAGAATAAATTTTCAAGTATGATGGTGACAAATACCCCAAGGAAGTGACTGCAGGTTTTTAGGAAGAATGATACTACAGCGTACATACCAGTGATATCTTCCTTAGGGATATGTTTCTTCCTCCTAGTTATGTGGTGTGACTCATCCTGCTTTCCTTCAAATAAAACTCTATTTCAGGAAAATGAGAGTGATGGGGAGAAATGAGGACTGCTGTCCATTTCTGAAACCATCCGGTCCAAACTGAGATGCCATCAAATCTAGATTTTTCCTGATCTAGACTTTTTGCTGCAATTACACACATACACCTGTACACATTCACACTTGTATGTGCCCATGCATGCACACATATATACACAGCATGTGCACACACACGTCCCTATTAATCTTTCCTCAAGTTTTACTTCATACTCCTTAGATCACGTATGCATTGGACCAGTCCACGTGCTGTGGCAGTAAATTCAGGAAATGCTTCCTTTTGAGCGCTTTTAAGTTCTGTAAGATGACATTCAGTCCACTTGAGCAAGCTTCAATCTTTAAGTCACTGGCTAGTGATCAGACCTCCACCCTCCCACTTAAGAAAGCAGTTTCATTCTCACAGGCCGCACCTATCTTTTTGGTTTCTTTGCAAAACACAAAGGATAAAAGAAGTAGATGGTCCCTGGAGAAAAGTCTGAGTTTATAATCTATTTCCTGCTGAAAATTACTTCAAAAGTAGATTTGAGTCAATTTCAAAAGGCAAAGAAAAAATCTCTCTGTTCCTTCTCAGTCAAAACTATTCTTCCTCCTGACTTACCAACTCTTATCTTAAGCTTTTCTTACTTTCTCTCCTCTCTCCTATTGTCTAATCAATCCAAAACTATTAGGGAAAAATATGTCACACTTCTGTCACTCTCTCTCAGTCTGCCTCTCTCTCTCTCAGAATAAGAAGAATATTTCATGCACGGAAAAGACACCGTAGGAAGCACAATTTGACAGACTATATAGGTAATGCCATTTTTTATATTAGCAAAACAAGTAAAATATAAAAACCTCAAATGGATTTTGTTCATGAAAATATTTACAAGAGCTCTAAAGCACTCAAGAGTTTTATCAACTATCTAATATGAACACTGCACTTCGAAATATCCAGAAGGAAATGCAAGGGAATATACACTTGACAAATGTCAACCCTTACATTGCTAACTATTTATGATTGAGGGAATAAAAGATAGGAATAAACAAAATGACAAATGATTGGTACAGACAAAGAGCATGAAAGAAAATTCTAGAAACATTCCTTCTTCAAATGTGCAATAATGTTACTATTTGAAATCAAATATGTTTATTTATATAAACTTTGCATCTCAGTGAATTCTCAGAGGCATTATCTCCTATTATTCTTAGATTAACATCATGAGTAGGTAGTTCCCATTCCATACACATGTCAACTAAACATCAGGCATTTTCAATAATTTTTCTCAGTGCTATGAGATGACAGAGTGTTAGGACTTTGACTTGAAAGTTGCGAATTGTAGTCCTAAAGTGATAAGCATGGCCAAAGCAAATGAAATTCAAGAACTTTAAAGAGGTATTATATATCCATTAATTTCTTTACTAGTTATATGGATATATCTATAATGAATTTATATATCCATTAAATATATCCATGATATATCTATTAAATACATCCATAATGGATATATTTAATCAATGGATATGTATATATCCATATAATGTATCCTTATATATCCATGATAATGGATATATTTATATCCATGGGTATGTATTTATATATCCATTAATTTATTCACTAGTTAGGGACAGAATTTTAAGAACAGCTGAGCCACTTTGCTGGGCATTGGCCACATAGGTATAAATGAAACACAGTCTCTGCTTTCTAGGAGAAAGACAGGCAAAGACAATTAAGCAATATTAAATACACCATGTAAACCGGTGAAGGGAATAAGGATGCTCAAATAGCACTCAGTGAAATTCTTCAAAGGTTCGGATTATTATAGCAGAACTCTCCCCAGGTGGGCTCTTGTATATCACATACATAATGGTTGTATTAGTTACTTTTCTAGAGTCAATGGTTTGTAAGAGTACAAATTTAATACAGAACATTTACAAATTACAACACTCGCACACACCAACCAAGTGCAGGAAGAGTGCAGAATATCTACCTGTGCACCGGAGTCCTGGAAGATCCATTCAAGGGCTGGGAACCCACAGCAGTGTCCTGTGTAAGTCCGTGTCTGCATTAAAAGGCTCAACAAATCTGTACTGGAGCCAAGATACATCTCTCAAGGTGGAGACACAGACAGGAGCTTCCCAAAGCAAACGCAGCCATCCTTGAGGACAGCAAGCCCCTGAGCCCCTTCTGCGATGAGAACAGCTGCGTTCCTCTCGCGAGAACCAGCCACAACAGAGCTTCTTCTGGGAAACAACCAGCTCCCATCTGCTCCCATTTTCCTTTGTGTTGTGCTGGCAATAATCTTCAGGTGGATCTTATAAGCCCAGAACCACATAACTCAGTCCAGCTGGGCATCCTGCTCAAGTTGACCACAATCGGTCTACCATAATGGTTTAGGCTTCAAGGATTTTAGAACTTTGAAAGAAACTTGTATCCTGTCACACAAGGTTCACTATAAAGGAGATCTTTTCTTTTGAAGAGAAAAGCAGGCAGAGCCATTTGCAAACAAACCAGGCAGTGTCTTGGTTCCGTTAAGAAGCCGCTATCCAGGAGAGTAAGCATGCTTTTAAATCCCATTGCTATAACGTTCCAGCTGTGGAATTTTGAACAAGTGATTTAATTTCCTAAGAATTCATAAATTCTGATCTACGAAGGGAAGAAATAATAATTTAGAAAATATTGATAGTCCACCTCGAGAATGGAGTCCTTTGTAGCTCAGTTGTCTGAAGAATCGCTTGGTAACAACTCACAGATTTTCTTCTCTCCGGGAATTTATTTATTTCTACCAAAGTTGATGCCTTCACTTAGGAGAAAGTCCTTATCACCGACATGTTACTGTGGGACCCAAAGAACTAGCCATGTTGTCTCATTTTGGGACACAAGGGCCCTTCCCAGCTCCTGAGTTCTCCACGGGACCAGCTGATATCTGTGTTGCTACTTCACTGAAGTTCAGTTTCTCCTTCTGATCCCTGCTCGCATCATTCCTTTCTGACAGTATAAAAACTATCCCCCGTGCTGAACTAGAATGGGACACACTGGAAGGGAATGCTTGAGTCATGTGTTCACTTAAGGGAGTTCCGACGTGAAGGACAATAGAATCAGATGGCTGTTGTTCCATAATATTGATGCACTGGAAAATAACAAAGAAAGATTCAGGACAACTTGTCAACAATTTAAGGTGAAGTAGGAAAGTGAGCACACCTGCTGAGCAACTTACAAAACTTATAAAGCAACATCATCCCCTAATCTAGTACCTCCTGCAGCTTGAGGTCTAAAAGCAAAGTTTATGCTGAGGACTTTCTCATAAGAGTGGAGGAAAAGGATGAATTCTCAACCCCAACAAGTCGGCTATGCCAAGGGCAGCATCCTAATCAGGAAAGAGTAGGCCACAGAGCGTGGAGTGGGTGAGGCTGGGTTAACCCACTTGAAGCCTGGAAGGCTTAGATTTCCCTGAAGCCTCGGGACATGTCTCACTTTTCCTTCACCTCACCCACATGTTCGCTTTACTGTTTGAAGAAGATGAAGAGACTTCTGTCCTGCAGCATGGCAGAAGCATACTTCGGAATCTACCTCTACTTCTCTCTTGGTGCCAGACAAATACCTGTGATCAAGATGTGGCTTAACCTGGCTGTGGAAGTGCTTATCCTGCAGGACCTAGTACACGTGCAGACAGGAACCAGGAAAGTAAGCATAAGACAGAATCTTGGGGACACAAGATATAACGGAGTGAGCAAGTGCTGCATAAGGAAAATGGAAGGCAAGAGTTTGTTGATGTTAATCCCCCTCCTATATTTTAATCCCTCTCTGATGCAGGCTTTGAGAAACAGTACTATCATTTAATTGAGATGGCTCTTGGGAGCTTAGTTGCAGATCTCCATGCCAAATCAAGGAGATGTAAAGTAAGTTGAAATGAGATTAATGGGAATGCTCGGGAAAAACTATGCTAAGTAAGCCACAGCAACTCAGTGGTCAAACCACTGAGAGCAGGGTCCAGGGAACAGCCTACTGTGGAAGTAATAATGTACTCACGAGGGTAGTAGTAGCATCGGGAAATTCAATGGTGGCAGTCTCCTGCAAGCTAGACAGAAGACTAGATGATGTGTTACAAAATTGAGCTCTTTGATGCCGTGGGATGATAGGACTTTAATATATCGTACATCACACATAATTTGATCAGTTTTACGGTATGTGCCAGTTTTCAGACTTAAAACTCAGTTATTAAAAGTGATCATGAATTATAAGGAAGAAAGAGTTTGTAAAACAAAGTAAACTCAATAGTGACCTCATCCCCTAATGTAGTAACCAATGCCATACGTGGAAGAGGAGAGAATTCTCATGTTCTGTGTGGATTATTGAATGCAAAAGTTGAGTAGCTCCTGATAAAACTGCATCAGAGGGACAGGTAGGAAATATAAAGAGTTTGCCAGGGAACCTTTTGACATTGAGTATTATTGTACTGTGGCTGTTTCTTCAGCTCAAAGCTGTGACTACATATATGGGACTCTTTTTCATATATATAAAAGGAGGAAGAAGAAAAATGCTGAGAATGTTTTACATATGGTAAGACTTCTTATATTACATGAGCCAAAAGTAGATGGTGGTCATATTACAGTGTGTCTTAATCCATTTATGTTCTATGAAGACTGGGAATCTTTTAAGATTCCCGAGCAGGACACGCCAAGAAATCCCGTCAAAGTAAAAGACAAAAGCTTTTCATCTCTCACCTTCATATAACAAAATTCATAAATCTGAATAATTAGAAAGAACCAGAATGTATTTCTTATTTTTTGGAGACTGGAAATTGCAAGGTGAAGACATTGGCATTCTGTGAATGAGGGAGACTCCTTGTGTGTCCTCATACAGCAGAAAATGAACACTATGCATGCAGATGGTGGAGAGCAAAAAACTGTGTGAAACATTTTTCGTAAGGTCTTTAATCTCATTCAGAAGGAAAGAGCCTTCATAACTCAGTCACCTCCTAAAGACACTGCTGCTTAATACTACTGCATTGGGGCTTACATTCCAATGTATTAATTTTGGGACATACATTCAGAACACAGAACAGCCACACTTAGAGTTGGTCTTTAAAGAGAGGAAATTTTACCTGTGAACAGAACATCCTTCGGTGCACTTCCTTATCTACTTCACATGGAAAAAGAAGTGGCCAAAATTAAAGATAGATAGAGACTCGTCAGCAATGGCAAATGGCTTGATTAACTGGTCAGTCTTTGGAAGGGAGCAAATTGGTAAAGTCAGGGAAAACAAACTGGGAGAACATCCGTGAATAGATTATGAAAGTGAGCGTCACTTTCTACATATTAATACCCCCAGGAAGCCTTCATCATGGAGGAAGCTTTATATAACTAATGAGTGAGGATGGCTTAGCAAGTTTACTGTGCTCAATGGCATGGGCTTCCACTGATCAAAATGAGCCTAACCATCTCTGCTATTGAATGTCCCCTGCTGCCACACCACAAGCAGAAAACAGCACTGAGCCCCTCATGGAATCATTCCCGAAACTAGTCTTTCTACCATACAAACAATGATTCATTTTTCCCGGACAAGACACATATTCTGTCCTACCTACGGATCTTCATTCAGCATTAATATCCAAGGCTTACAGCTATGAGCTAGGGATCAGTGGGTCAAGCGTTGATGGCTATGTATTACTGAAAAATAGAGGACACAGTATCAGATAAAGTACAATTGTCTGGCATAAGGAGGGACATAAGCTAAAATTTTTTATTGACGTTCACAAGATTCCATCATAATGAGTGTATTTTGGCTAAGTGAGTGGATACATTTTAAAACTACATTTGTTTTCTGAGGACCCATAGAAAGCAAATATTAAAGCATCTTTATAGATAGAGAAGGGAAATGATAAATACTGTCTTTACTCTCTCAAAAAGTAAGTAAAATTTAGGGAAAATGGTATATTCTTTTAACAAAAACTTTGTTGGGGACGCTTGAAATGTTGTTACAATTATTTTCTGAGATGCTTCCTTGATTAGTGCATTTGCACTACTTATAGTTGGCTATGAGAAATAGTTATTAATCTCAATATACACATTAGTTAATTGATAATAAATAACACTACTAATAACTGAAACAGAATTTACTAAATAACTGGCACTATTCTGTTTTATATGTATTAACTCAATTAAGCCTCATATACCAGTTGAACTATTATGAAATTAAGGCTACAGAGTGAAATATTGAGGAACAGAGAAGTTAAGCAAGAATTAGTTTATCTAAAAAAAATAGATATATCAGGTAATTTGTTGGAAAAAAATCCAGCTTCTTCAGAATTCTTGCACCGATGGTAGCTACAGAGTGAGATCATTGTACTCTTCAGGAATTGGGTGGGAAAGGTGCAGCACCCCTTATAGAACCGATAATACTGGCATTTTTCAGGTTCCACACCTAATATACATTCATATCAGAATACTGTTTATTGTTTTGTTTTGAGGTAAACATTCTAAAAGAAACTTTTATATCTTTTTGTTCTAAGTCCATTTGTTTCCTTGTCTAATTTATTCTCTGCACATCAGCTGAGTTATTCTTTCTCAAACTCACTTTCCTCCTATTGAGAAAACTTCCATGTCCTTGGGATGCACATATGGTAAAGTTTTTAAACCGTAGCGAGGCATATACAATGCTTATCTTTACAAATGACTAAATTCAACTAGTAAATACTCTTGCTAAGAGCACTCTGCCTGTCTACGATGGTTTAGTTCAAAAATGTCCCTCACAAGCTTGTGTGGTAAAGGTTTTGTCATAGTGCAGCAGTATTCAAGGCGGGGATCTGGTTAGGTGCTTGGATTATGAGAGAGCGAACCTCATCGCTGGGTTGAACCATTGATGGATTTATGATCTAACGAGCTTTGGGGAGACGGTGGAAACATGAAGAGATGGAGCCTAGTTAGAGAACTTAAGCTACTGAGGACAGACCTTTGAAAGGCATTTTCTCTCCCTGACCCCTTTCTTATTCTATTTTCTGGTTCCATAAAGTAAGCAGCTTTGCTGCACCACACCCTGTTGCCATGATATACTTAACACAGGAGTAGAACCAATGGAGCCAGCCAACCATGGACTGAAACTCTGAGACCATGAGCCAAAATAAATCTTTCCAGATTTAAATTCATTTTCTTAGAACTTTTTTTTTACAGTGATGGAAATCTAACACATTTCATTATAGCTAATTTCTTAGCATTGCTGAGGACCAAACCTGGGGCTTTGTGTATGCAAAACACACTCTCTGCCACTGAGGTATAATCGATTCTTTCATTTAATTTAAGCAAACCCAGTAAGCAAGCAATGTTTTGCCATATAAATTTATGCTAATTATCCATTCAACTTCCAAGACACTTGTTGAAATAATATGTGTCCTATAAAGTCTTCTTTTATCATTAAAGCAAGACATAACTTCCAGCTCTTCAAAAAGACTGGATAATTTTCCTAGATATTTTAATTTTTATCTTAATTTGATGTTTAAGTAGATATGCACATATGTGTATAACCTCCATCTAGATTGAAAACCTCCATACATTTCACAATTGTCTT
The DNA here is from genome assembly GCA_004026905.1 of Hystrix cristata. NCBI lineage: Eukaryota > Metazoa > Chordata > Mammalia > Rodentia > Hystricidae > Hystrix > Hystrix cristata. The sequence continues at coordinate 21,054 of PVJO010017782.1, read as the reverse complement.
CATTTTCTTTAGTTATTTACAAATTATGCCATTTGACTTTTCCATTATAATAATGTCTGGTGTTTCAACACATGGTGCTACAGTTCTATATTTGATATTTGAATAATGTATAGGCATCACTATTCCTTTTACATTTCTGTATTACAAGGGCAACAGCGTTTCCATGACTTGATTTAAAGTGGAGTATACGAATTATGTTTATTAGCAGCTTGACTATTCAGTTCAAACACAGTGCTACCTGAGGTGAGTCATTGATTGTGGTGTGATAAATGAAGGACTTACTTAACATTTTCTGAGAGAAACTGAGTCAGTTTCTTAGGTTTCTTTCAAGAATAGAAAATAATTTCTACATAGGAGAAGCCATCTTTTTCTAAGCACTAAAGTTATTGAAATACTTCAGCTGAATAAACAGATCTGTTCTCTCCAGGGCACTTTCAGAAGAATTTCTAATTTTTGTCATAGATTATGACATGTTTTCCCCTTGATAAGACAACAACAAGAAGCAGCGTATTTGGAATTTTAAGCAAATTTCCGTGTTGAAGTTTCCAACATGCTGATTTTCTTGACTGCTGCCAAACTCCCCCACCTACTTCACTGTTTGAGGGTGATGACTGATGGAAGATCATTTTTATTTCATTTCTTAATTCTTTTCTCTTTCTCTTCATAGTTTTGTTAATTTTCAGAATCATTGTCTTGCAAACTGAACTCAAATGTGTAATTCTCTCCTAAGCCACAGCCTTTCACTGACGAGTGCTCAGGAAACACATGAAGAGAAAACTTGGGCAAAATTTGGAAACGGAATTCTTTATTCCCCTCAGATTCAGCGACTCGCCCCATTCCTTTTATCTCGGTCCCTTTATCCATGCATTTCTTTTTTATTAGTACATGTTCACAGGACATAATATTTATATTCCTTGTGTGGAACCATTACATATATGTAACCCATCTCAATACCTTTTTCCATCTCCTTCCTCTCCTCCTCTCTCCATCTCTTTATCCCCTTTGAAAAAGATCCATCTCCCTACTTCTTATTATCTATCTTTTATTTTTCTCTTTATTTATATTTTGTGTTTCTCATATAAGAGAAATCACATAATATTTAAGCTTGTGAGTCTGATTTATTTCACTTAAAATTATGGCCTCAGGGGCTGGGATTTAGCTCAGTGGTTAAAGTGCTTGCCTTGCAAGCACAAGGGCCTGAGTTCGATCCCCAGCACCAAAAAAATAAAATAAAATAAAATAAAATAAAATAAAATAAAATAAAATAAAATAAAATATAGCCTCAAAGTGCATCCATTTTCCTCCAAATGATTCAAGTTGATCTTTACGACAGAGTAGTACTTCACTGGGTGTAAATACTACAGTTTCTTTACCCATTCTTTGGTTGATGGAAATACAGGCTGCTTCCAAAACTTAGCTATTATGAGCTGTGCTGCTATAAACATGGGTATGTGTGTATCGCTGTAATAGGATGTCTTTAACTCTTTTATGAAGATACCTAAAAAGGGGATAGCTGGGTCAAATGCAATTTCTAGCTTTATTTTTTGAGGAATCTCCATACTGCTTTCCATAGTGATTGAACTAATTTAAACTCCCACCCACAATGGATTTCCTTGTTGCCTCTTTTGCCGTAATAGAGCAAATCGTTGCTCCTTACCTGGATCAGTACAAGGTTTCCTAACTAGCTCCCCAGCCTCAATATACTTCTCCCTCTATTAAATCTCTGAACTCTACTGCTAAATTACCATTCACTATAGAATATCTCTCCTCATGTTAAAATTATGAAAAAGCAAACTATGAGCAAACTTTCTCTATTGCACTCCTTGTTTTCAGTTTCTGTAACACTGGACGACACATGGTAAGCGCACATGACGTCTTCGTTCAACATCTTAATGAATCTAATACTCAAATCCTGGCACTGGCTCCTTATTCCTTAACAAACTTTGCTTGGTATTCAAGTCATATATAACGTTTATGATTATATTCTAATGGATAGAAATTATGATTATACTGAAAGTGAATATTGAGTAACAATTTCAAATAAATTTTTATTTTGAAACAAAACCTATGTGTAATGGCAACATTTCAGAAGTGTTTGAAGCCTGCTATCAGGATCCATGGTTTAACTCCACACTATTATAAAGAGTGTTTTGAGTTTTGTTACTAATACAACTAAACAAACTGTATTTCAGGTAACATGCTAAGGTTTTTACAAGTGTATAACTTTTGGATACAATTGTATTGTACATAACATGCAGATAAGAAAATAAGGTTAGATGAAATAATTTGTCCATGGTCATCCAGCCCCTAAAAGATAAAGCCAGGATGGGGCTGGGGATTTAGCTCAGTGATTAGAGTGCTTGCCTTGCAAGCACAAGGGCCTGAGTTCGATCCCCGGCACCACAAAAAAAAAAAAAAAAAAAAAAAAAAAAAAAAAAAGATAAAGCCAGGATACAAACTATTTTAAATTTGTCAAAATTTTGTTGTTGAGTTTCTGATTTTCTTTACAGAGAAAAGACTCGATAACCTTTTTTTTTGTTTATTTTTAAGGATTACAATTCTGCAGAATTCTCTCGCTGAGAGTAGGCCACTTGCAAATAGAGTTTTCTCGCCTTAGGGATGAAGGATCCCACCAAAGTTGGAGCTGGAAGGGATTCTGGGGGCCCCAGGACACTGTCTTATGTGCAGCTGTGCAGGGAAGCCTGGTGCGAGGGGCCGGGCCTGGAAACCTCAGAACAAACAAGATACAATCTTCTGACCCTCCGAGTCTGTTATAGTTTGTATCTAGATGTCCCCCCAAAGCCTCATGTGGTAAGAGATAGCTGGATCTAGAGTGTGTGATTACTAAATTGATCCATTGATGGGTTTGGCATCGTTCTGCTGGGATCAAGGATGTGAGACTGAGATTGGGGGTGGGAGTGCGGGCCGCCCTGGAGACAGGTAGCCTAGATAAAAGATACAGGAAGAGGCTAATTAACTGCTTGTTTGAATTGCTTATTTGCATACATTCCTTGCATTTCCTCACTTTACTTTGCTGCCAGTCGGCTGCCGGTCTGCCCTGCTGGTCTCCCCTGCCTCTGCCATGCCGCCCTGCCTCGGACCCAGTGGACTATAGACTGAAACCTCTGCAGACTGTGAGCTAATAAACCTTTCTTCCCCTAACTTTGGGTGTCGAGTATTCTGTCCCAACAATGAGAGAAAAGTAAATAAAACAGAATTACAGAAATGGTGAAGTGCTCAATGGAGTTCATAAATACCCAGGAAAACTTCCATTTCCACACAGTGGTGGTACCTGTCCAGGGTCCTTTCTTAAATCAAACCAGAACTACCTAGTCAGCAAGGACTCCCACCAACCCTGGCAGTCCTCATCCTCTATGCCTTTCACCCCTTCCTGCTCCTTTCATAGACTCAGAAGCCTGCTGGAGCTGCAGGGCCGGTGGGGACTGCTTCCTCCTTGACTCAGCTGGTCCTCTGCGCTCTGCAAGATCTCTCAGAAATTGCCAACCCGGGGACGTGTTTTTGACTTCCGTCTGGCCTGGACAAGTCACAAAGGGAACTGAAGGCAGGAAGTAGTTCACCACATTTTCCTTTTCTTTCTGCTCGTGTGATAGGCATCTAGTCCACAGACGGGTGAATGCTTGTGGCAGGAGAGAGAATTCATCTCTGCGTGTGCTCCCCTGACATTTTGATAAGAGCACAGGGAAGGCAAGTGGCACTTGGCCGAGCTGCCCTTCTACACACACAGCTTTGCCGTGCTGCTCGGAGAGCTCCGTGGGCTCTCCCAGTCAGCTGGAGGAGTTGAAAGGACGGTCGGGATAACCTGACCCCCAGAAACACACTTGTAGATGTGGCCGTAATGTCTCTCTGATGTAATATATTTCCCTTTTTAAGTTCTAGTCACTTTCCTTTTGACAAAAGTGTTACATTGGCTTGATTCTTTTTAGGGGATGTGTTACTTGCTCGTTTATAGAATTTGAATAAATTTAGACTTGAAAAGGGGTTTAAAGATGATTTTATATTTATTATGTTATGTAGTATAGCTATGTATTTCTTTCTAATTAATATATGTAAAATTATATATGAATGTAAGTCTTTACAACTATATAATACAATATATACATATATAATAATATATTAACATTTTTAGCAGAATATTTCCTCAAGTGCAAGCATATTCAATACTTGATGTGTTCTACTTTGGATGATGTGTGGCCAGAGGGAGGAACCGATCCCTTCCCCTTATTCTCAGTCCCAGAGGAGCTGTAAATTGTCCACTTTGAGTACTTTTGAATTTATCTAAACTGAGTTATGGAGAAAGGCACAGTGGGATGGAGCAGTTTAATTGATGGCAGAGGTAATTCTAAAATGCAGGTCCTTGGCTCTCTTTTCTTTCTCCGAATTTGTATTATTCTTCTTTTTGTGTAGAAGAAAAACATATACTTAAATTGGAGATTCCTAAAAGCCAAGTTAATAAATTCCCAAAGGCTGGGATATAAATGATTACCTCGTGACAGAATGAGACTTTGCACTTACAAATAGGAGCATAGTAATCCTCAGCAGACACGTCACACCTCTGACAGGGATTTGGCTTGCTTCAGCAAGCCTGATGCTGCTGAATATCCCTGTTGCGTCAGGGATGCTTGTCACACCTGTCTGACAAGAGCCGTCAAATGCACCTAGGCACTCAAAGTGGAGACCACTGAGACTGCGCTTCTGTGGCTGCCCCAACTGATATTCCTAAGCTTGTCCTCCTTTAAGGAACAGCCAGGAACCGTGAGTGTGTGTGTGTGTGTGTGTGTGTGTGCGCGTGTGTGTGTGTGTGTGTGTGGGTATGTGTAGGGGAACCTAGCCTGCACGTGTGGAGACAAATCAGCCTTTGAGTCAGATATCAGCTAGACGGGACTTTCTTGCTATAGGCCAGGAAGTGCTCTAGGCCGTGCTTTGGCTAAAATCAAGTATACTAACTCAGCGGGAGGAAACACTCTTTTATAATGGGGAGAACAGGACAATTATTTCAGTTTGTTTAGGAAAAGGTATTTTCCACCACTCTCTTTGCCTCCTTGCCATCAGCCTGAATCCTCATTTCTCCTATTTTTCCTGCTGTTTCATAACTAAAGGCCCTTCATTTTTCCTGTCTCTTTCCTCTCTTCCAGGCTCTTCCTGCTTATTATTCTTACTTTTTTCCATGTCCATGTCACAGTGGCCTCAAAAAGATGGGGAAGCCATCAGCACAGGTGGAGACCGCCTGCGCTGTCCTCCTTCACATGCCACGTTGATGGGAACAGGTATTGTAGCTATCTTATACATCTTTTTCTTCCATCATTTAAATTTTTGTCCTTTCTCCTAATTAAACAGTGATCAAGTATCCATAGTATGCCAGATATTGTGCTAAAATAAAGTCGGGTAAGTAGGTATGGTACCAGTCTTCAGATTATAATTTAGTCTATTTCAATTGAAGAAATGATTATTAATCAATAATCATGAAAGAAACATAAAATTATAACTGATATAAGTTAGGAAGAAGAGACACAGGGAGATATTAGAGTTGATTATATAGGCTTTGGTCCACTGAATGAGGATGCCTGAGATGGTAAATTTGGAACTAGACCCTGAATAATGGATGTGAATGACCCGGGAGAAAAGAGAAATGCAGAGCTGACCAGGCCCAGAGAACAGTGAGTAGGAAGAATGTAAATGACTGAATGTTGAAGGGTATTGGAAAGGACGGTTTGCCTGGGATGGGGAGTAAGGAAGGACGCGACTGCAAGGAGGTACAAGTTGTACAGTCATGTTAGGATGTGAATAAAATCCTGCCATTTCTGCATCTGAGGAACACTCTAGTCAGCCTCATTTCTGACATCTCTGCTTCTTCAACCTTCCTACTTACATTTCCCTCAAAAGTAGAAGACGGGGAGGAGGCATTCTTGGTCATCCTACAGACCATACTTGGAAATTTATTTTTTCATTCCTTTTTCGTATTTTATTTTTAAATGTATACAAAATTAATGCACCACATACTTAAATACACCACACGAATTTGCATCATCCTTGCTAATGAATTCAATACTAAATTCTGCTTAATTTTGAAGTGTCCTTACAGGTAGAACCTCAAGCAACATAAGTGGTAGCTATAAAATTATTATCTGTAATGGTTAGAAATCTCAAGCTTTAAAGGAAATAGGGAAGCAAGGAACAAATATAAGCTTTTCCCCTCCTGGTTGGATGGCCTTGGGCAGCTTCATTAAACTTTCTGTGACCTGATATAGCCTCACAGACATTACCTAGAGAATTTGTAAGAATTTAATTGGAGCATGTAGCTTTTGGCCCAGATCCAGCAGTTAACAGTCTACATATGAAAGAGACCACTGTTATTATAATGCCATTATTATTATTTTATTAAGCTCTGTCACTGAGATTTTTTTTATTGTAATTTGAGTCATAGCTGTGGGAAGGGGCAGCCACACTGAATAGGAGACTGTGAGCAGAGTAGGTGAGGAAATGCAGGTTCAACACGTTACTGCATGAGTAGGTACCCTCACACTGCCTCCAGCCCAGTCTCTAATGGGCTTGGACATCCATTGCCGTAGGGCCCAACGGTGCTGAAGCCCAACAAAGCTGGTGCTGAGCAGACAGCAGGATGAATTGCCGCTGGCACAGCACACCTAATAGGGTGCACTGGTGGGCTGAGAGTGAGCAGGGAGCAGAGGGAGAATGTATTAATGATGAGCCTCCTGCAAGAAGGGGAGAGATCAGGGAAAGATTAGCTGAACTGCTGATCTTGCATAGGGAGGCCAGCTGTGAGAGGTTAATGGAACATTAGGAGAAAAGAGAAATCCAAAGACAGCCAGCTGCTACCCGGGATGTTAGCTGTGAGTCATCAGATTCCAAATCACTGTGTGCAACAAACAGCCACAGCTGGGGGTGGAGTGATGCCCCTGACCCTGCAGGGTTTGCTGAGCGGGCAGTTAACATGGGCGAGCGGGACCAGGGGTCCGAGATACAATGCATTAATTCATCAGGTACTGTGCTACTTTCCATGCTTCTTTTCCCTGAGTGACAGGCATCCCCCAGGATGGAAAAATGGTCAAAGGATTATAGCTAAAGAAAAGATTTTCATGTATTCTGCTCAGTGTAGTAAGCATCTCAATGTCCACTACCTTGTGTCTTTAACCCTGACCCAGAATGTATGTGTGGTAGAGTCTGTGGTATCTGAAATTAACATAGACCAAGATTTTCAGTAATGTGGAAAAAGAATTCTCAAACTTTTGTTGACCTTTTTGCAACTGACTCGTCCATACGCTTCTGCCCCACACGTGAGAAACTCCATTAGCCAGAGTAAGTGAACTTTTGCTGATGTTATCTGCTCACATCCACTTCTTCCTAAACCTTTTTTGAAAACAGTATCTTCCTCCTACTGGATTTCACTTATGACCACATTCAATTGGCTGGCTTTCAGCTAGATAAAGACCAATATATGATCAAAGCCAGGCTAATTGAGAAGATTGTATTGTACAAACTAAAACCGAAGGATCCGGGCAAAAATATTTCAAGTGTTTGCAATTTCCTTATATCCCAGTGGAGCCTAGACTATACCGGCTCTGCACGTCACATTCTTCTTAGGTTACTCTGTTCTGGAATGTTTTAATGCCTGTTTCTCCAGACTCCCAGGAAATTGTGAATATCCTTTCAGATGTATTTGGGGCTTCAGTTAAAAAAACCTAAGACGTGAAATAATGCAGAGGATACTAGATATGAATCCACATTCTTTGTTCAACTCTAAGAAAATATGTTTAAATTCAAGTGAGCAAGAAACAATTTCAGGAATAATTTCGCAACAACTGTTGCTCATTTTTAAAGACGTCCCTAGGCTTTATGACTTGTTTAATGTGAAAAAATAAATTTTTACACCTTGCAATTGATCGCAGTACATCTGTGGCGGATTGTTTGCAAAGAAGTTGTTAAGAATCGTTCCTCTCGTTCTATGCATACCTCTTTGCAGTTTGGTTGTGGTACCTGTCTAGCAAAAGGTACAATTTTTTTTCTCCAACCTTTGATTCTGAACTTAGTCATGCGAAATCAGCTGAAAAACCACTTGGCTGAACCTAAACCAAACTGGTAACCAAGAAAATCATGAGCACATATAACTTGAAGAACTTCGTCCTCTAAAATGGCAGAATCCAGTTATCCTGAACCAAGATATCTCTAAATTCACTAGTGTTTCTAATTTCAGTACTTATAAATCATCCTATATAAAGAACATTTTTATCAAAAAAAAGCATTGCCTCTTCCCTTAGAATTGGAAAAATTACAAATGTGTAGGTGTATAAGGTACTAACTGATTTTTATTGTTGTGATATTTAAAACTGTGAGATAGACTATGGACACTTAGGCCTCAGGCATACTGGATAATAATTCATTTTTTTGAACCTGGTAAATTATCCGTAAACTAAATTAATTTAAAGGTGCTGACACCATGTCATAAGAGACTGAATAAGTGAAGCACAGAGAAGGGCTTCCAGGACAAGGTGTTCTGTGCTAGTTTCCATTTCTTTGTCTTTCCAGGATTGCATTCACCGTGGTAGGGTTGGGACCAGAATGTTCCCTAAAGGACACATTGTCTTCAAGGCTTAGATGCCAGTTGATAGGCTTTGAGGAAATGATTGTGTCAGAGGGCTCCTGCTCCATCAAGTGTGTTAATCCCTTGATGAGTTCATTAGCTGAATGGGTTTAGTAGGGGGTGGAGCCTAATTAGACGAAGCAGACTACTGGAGGCATGGTTTCAACGGGTTTGTCTTTGGCTCTCTCTCTTTCTATCTCTTTCTCTGTGTCTCTGTCTCTGTCTCTGTCTCTCTCTCTCTCCCCTTAATTACCATGATGTAAGTAGCTTTCCTTCATCACACCCTCCATCATGATATTTCTGCCTTGAAACCAGTCCCTCTTGGACTGATACCTCTGAAACCATGAGCCAAAAGAAACCTTTCTTTCTTAAACTTTTCCCAGTTATTTTGACTCAGCCACAAAAGGCTGATGAATATATGCTGCAAGCCTTAAGAGTAGGAGTTTATAAAGACTGGCACCCATACTGAATTTTTCAAATAAGTATCCTTATTGTTCACACAATTTGGTCATTTTCCAGAAAGATATCACACCAGTCATTCTGTTTATTATTGTGTTTCTTAATGCACTCTAGGTACTTGAGTTGGGTAGGTATCAAGAAGATTTTAAGGTTAAGAGCATTGAGACATCAGGAATGTCAGTAGAATGCTACCCACAAAAGTGCTTTACCTCATTCAGAGTAAAAGATACGACAACTAGTGTTTCAATCTGAGTAGCTGATACGTTTTACTCGTTGTAAAAGGCTGTGGCACTCATGATCATGGTGTGTATTTCCAGGAGCTGTGATTGGAATGTGAAGCTATCTCTAAAGATGTTTGTACTTTGTTTCTTAAAACCACTCCCTTCTCACTTATATTTAAAAAATTGATATTGATAAGATTACACATAGGAACAAATTTGATAGGACATTTTCCATCAGAAAAAAAAATGCTGGTAATTTTTAGAATGCCAAAACAAATGATGGGTAGTTAGTATATGTGAGCACTGTTTTATGAACTCTTTACAATAACTCTTCTAAACTTTTGAAACATTTCATAAGATATGACTATTATAATACCCACTTTCTGAGTAAAAGACACATTTAGAAAAGGTCAAATAATTTGATCAAGATCACACAGCTGGAAAGAGCTTTAAATCCAGGTTGCCCTGCGATATTTTTTATTAATGTGGTCCTTAGGCAAGTCATTTTTAATTTACTTTTTCCAAACCGTTGTCAAGAGAAAACAAAGAAAAATATGTTTTATTCTCTCTCATTTATGATGATAACATTTGTATCCAAAGTTCCCATTCATTTTAAAATCTCCATTTGAAAGGGAGAAAGCACTTTTCGTCTATGGCTTTGTAACATGGTTTGGGAAACTCATCACAGGAAAGAAAGCACAAAAGGTAAATTCGCACTACAATCTGCTAGTCTATTAAATAAATATATAACATGAGGCTTAAAATATGAGCCTGCAGTCAAACACCTTCTGTTGCAAACAAACTTGTCGCGTCAGTATAAACACCCAGCTGGGCTCCCTTTTTCACTTCTGACACCTCCCTGCTGTCCTGCGCCAGGGTTTTCATATTGCTGTTTTAAGAGTGTGGCTCAAGATCCCACGGTATCAATAAAATAAAGTCAGGTCAATGATTTAAAAATACATATTTCAACCATCAGGCATATTTGAAAACAATTTTGTCCTTCCCTTACCTCTCATCTTCCATCCTCTATTCCATATCTGGCTATTTCCTTTCAACCTAGTTAGGCAGAAAAAATACATATCATAATAGTTAAAACTGTATATAAGGCTTTAGTCCTGTTGTAAGAACTTTCCAAGTATTGTCATTTAATTTTCACAAAAACTGGGGAGGTATGAAATATTATTACTATGGTTATTTTGCAAATGATGAAACTATTATAAAGAGAGGTTAAACTTATGCAGAGGAAAAGATGTCAAGGAGAGATTTAAAGGCAGATACAGTGAATCCTATTTCTACATTCAGACTTGTTTTTTAATACTACTTCAAGACTATCAATAGTCTCATTCAAGTAAAGAATAACCTGTTGTGTCCATGTAGGTGTTAGTAAAGGATGAACATTTCCCTGAGGATATGGAAATGACTGTGAAAGCTATTTATTGTCAAGAAATTTATTTGATTACACTAAAAAAAAAAAAGCTTCAGAAGATACCTTGTGTTTGATATTAGTGTGGGTAGTTTTACTCATTGTTATGGTTTGTATCTAGATGTCCCCTCAAAGTCTCATGTGCTCATAGTGAGGAATTTTGGTGCTTGCTGGATCTAGGGTGGGTGATACTGGGATTAAGGGTGTGTGGTACCCAATTAGTGCACTGATTGGTTTAACATCATTCTGGTCTGAACAATAGGAAGGTCCACCTTGCGTGTGGGTGGCACCACCCAAAAGGCTAATAGTTTGAATGGGACAAAAGGGAAAAGTGGAAGGCAGGCAGTTACTTCTTGCTGTTTCTGCTTTCTGCCTGCTCTGCCATGGACTGTTTCTCCTCTGCCATGCTACCCTACCTCGGAGACAGCCAGCTATGGACTGAAAGCTCTATCAGCTGTGAGCTAAAATAAACTTTTCCTCCTTCAACTTGTGGGTGTCAGGTATTGTGTCTCAGCAGGGAGAAAACTAAGATACTTATATCTACATTTCCTCTCTTATGAAATGTGATACAGCATGAAGTCAGACTGTAATCACTCAGTTAGCAGCTCAGTGCAGAATAGAGCCCCCTATTCTCAGATTCATCTGTAGATCTTGACTCCAAATATTCTGTCCAATCGCACCAGAAGTGAACTTATGTAGGGCAGACCAGTACTTGATACATAAAGGAAGTTCATCACCTAAATACTTCTCATGTTTTTTATACCTTATTATAGTGGTCTTCAATTTTTGATTTAGAAGTAGAAATCATTTCAGCAAAACACACATATGATACACTTTTTCACTTGCAATAATTACTTTTGGGGGGTAAAAATTAAGTTTAGCACATCATGAAATAGATTATACCCACTATGCCTTGGGCAGCCAATCTGTGTCACATTCTGGACCCATACAATATACCCAGAAATATTTATGAATGCCTAATTACGTTATAATATAACAGCCAGCATTGGATTTAGAAAGCAATAGATACATGTCCATTTTTTATCTCATAAAATGAAAGACCAAACACACTCCTTCCTTATTACTCAGCAATAGAGCTTGAGTAATTGAGACTGTTCAAGAATATTGATCATTTATCTGGACGTCATGTTGGCACGTGCTCTAATCACATGAGGAACATGTGAAATTGAATTCATGAACCCAGACATCTTGGGAAGCAGGCCAAAAATGAAGAACCTACATGAAAAAGAGACACATTTTAGGGAAAAAAAGGTCTCTGCCCATCTCTCCTTGAACACAGAAAGCATTTTTTCGTTCTTTACCTTAACTCTTGCCTTTTATTTTGAAAAACTGAAAAGACAAAAGCAGAAATGAAAGAATGACCTGCAAATCATTTATTTTCTTTATTTTTGCCTCATTTTTGTTTGCTTTTGTTTTGTTGGTTCATTTATTTAAGATATCTTTTCTTACTCCATACTATTCCTTTTGGCATTCCTTTCTTAGACTTGGGCAACTCTAAGTGATTACCTGATGTGTACAAAAGGCCAAAAAATATCCCCTTTCCATTACAGGAAGTTAATTTATCAATTGAAATTCCTCTCTGTTTTATAAGAAATTGGGAATTTGATAAGATGGAAAAATTAACAGGACAATTTAAACAAAAAATGTAAACTAAAAGCAAAAACATTTGAAGCATAATGGAAAGATGAGAGACACTGTCCCCTCGTGAGAGATGCTGGCTTTTTTCTAAATATGGAAATGCATGGATGTTTCACATTTTAACTTCAAAATAAGCACAGAATTGTATCATTTAAAAGATTCAATAATTGGAAAAACCTAGAAAGTAGTCTTTTTTAAAGGTAGATTTATGTTTATTCTTTCATGTAGTTGCGATATGTAGACAATGCATATTTATATAGCCTCTTATTCCTCGGCTACACATCTGTACAGCATGCTACTGCACCGAATGGAGTAGATCATTATAAAATAATGGTATTTGGGTATCTAAACATAGATTTTTCTACACCATAAACACATGAGTAATGTGTTGAACTACAACCTTACGAGGACAGCTCTCGCATCACTCGGCAATAGGAATTCTTTAAGTTCATTATAATCCTATGGAACCATTTTTCTGTATGCACTTGCTTCATTAACCAAAATGCCATTTTGCCAAGAATGTACACCAAAAGTGTATGTCTTAGTCCCTTTCTTTTGGCTGGGATACAACGCCCAACACTCACAATTTAAGGGAGGAGAGATTTTGATTCCTGTTTCAGTCCGTGGCTAGCTGGCTCCAAAAAGGAAAAATGACAGGGGCGCATCGCAGAAGACAAGCTGCCAAGGTCTTGGTAGTTGTGAAGAAAGGAGCCGGGAAGGGAGCTCTGTCCTTTCAGGTCGTGCCCCAGTGACCTGCCGCCCCAAGCCAGACCCACCTCCTAACAGCAAGTTGGCCACAGTCTTATAATCTGCCACACATCTTCCGAAGGACTGCACAAGGCTTTGAGGAACATCTAGATAGAAACCATAACAGTCACATATACTAGACAGACCAGCACGGGATATATAAAGAACGCCCAGTACCTAAATGCTAGAGTCACATGAATGTAGTTTAATGATTTTTTGAATTCCTACTTTTTTTCTGAATTTCTTGCTACTTCAGTGTTTGGATCATTTCAAAGTTCACACTCAATAAAGAAAACCTTATCAATACCAAATTGCTTATTTGATTAATTTTATAATTTTCCTACTTATTCAATAGACCTACTCATAAAGAAAACTTGTACATAACTACAGCCCCTAATCCTAATAGTTCTATTGCAAAAAAAAAAAAAAAAAAGTGGAATTGGCCAAAACCTGAATTACATGGTTTGCTATCTCCAAACTATCGTGTATTGTGTGGATCTGCTGGTATTACAAGACAGCATGTGGGGAAAATGAAGGGATACGTATCACAGTTTGCTGTGTTGTGGTTATAGTAGAAGACTAGGCTCAGAAAATAGCTTTACTGGGTTGCAATTTTAGCACCTTTATTTACCGAACAAGGAAATGTAAACAATATCACCTCTTTGTGTCTCCTTTGTTCTACCTCTAAAAATAAGCAATATTATAATAATACCTATCCAATTAGGTTTGTTTAATGTTTAGCTTAGTTAATGTATGTAAATTGATGACAGCACAATTTTCTTGTGACTAACACAAGAAAAATACTTAATGAACATTAGCTATTATTATTATTATTTTGCATCCGGATGATAATTAACAGTGATTAGTTCTACAAATAGTAGTATAAATTATGCCAAAGACAAGAAGCAATTGATGACATTAAAATAGTTGAGTGTTTTTGAATAACGAAGTTAAACTATTCTTCTAAAGAACACTTTCTGTTGGATAGAAATTAATGAAACAGACATTTCTTTGGACAAAGTGAGGCAACAATAGGACCTTACAATTGGGGGGTTTATTTCCCATACGAGGAACTAAAGAATTCAAAACCACTCTAGGTGACTATAGACTAATATTTTCTGACTTCTTGCTTTAAGAGTTCTATCATAGTATTTTGTAGTAATCTAAGAAAGGCCTGTGCTTTCTTGATTAGTTAGCATTCTCCAAATTGAAGAGAAAATAGTTTAAGCCCAATAAGATGAAGGCAAATACACATGTATCAGGAAACAGTACTGTCTTAGTTAGATTTGCTAGAACCAATGGTTGTAAGAGAGCAGATTTAATAGGGGACATTTATAGATTACAATATTCACTCAGAAGCCAAATGCAGAAGGTGCCGGATGTCCATCTAGGCCCTGGAGACCCAAAAGATCCATTTGAGGGCTGGGACCCACAGCACTGTCCCATGTACGTCCGTGTCTGCACATGATGGCTGAAGAAATCTTCCCTGGAACCAGGATACAATGCTTGCAGCAGAGATGACAACCAGAGCTCCTCCAAAGCAATGGCAGCCATCCTCGACAACAGCAAGGCCCCGAGCTCCTTCCTCAACGAGGACAGCCGAGTGCCTTTGGGAAGAATCAGCCGCAGCAGATCTTCTCCTGGGAAACAGCCCACCAACTAGCTACAGCCCCCACTCTGCCTTATGTTGCATCAGCAACAGCCCTCAGATGGATCTCATACGCCCAGCATCATACCAACTCAGTCCAGCTGGGCGTTCTGGCTCAAGTTGACCACATTAGGTCCACCACAAGTACTTTCTGGCTAAAAGTAGAAAAATATTTCATGCTGTTTTGAAACACAGTGTCATATTTTCAGGTGTACCTGGCCAACATCTACTACATTTTAAAAAATCGTATTACCATTTTTCACTTACATTAATAGTCTCTTGAGTTATGATTGGCAGCATAGGGCACAAGGGGCCTTAAGCATTGCACTCCTAAACCATTAATTATCTTTATTTAATTTAGTAAATATACTAAGTGATTTTTCTTCATGCTATATCTAATATTCATACCAAATTTTATTATATACACTGAGCAGATGGGAGAAATTATGCATTCAGTTGTTAAATAACTTAATGCTAAGTAGCTAATAAGATACCTGTTCAAAACTGAATTTCAATGTATCTGGTTCCAAAACAAGATCTTTTTCAAATATACAACATAGAGCACAATTTCATTGGTCACCGTCAATTAGAAATGATGGTCTTCTAATTTCACATTTGCCAAGAGTAATATCCCTGGCCTGGAAGACAGCCAGACAGTAGCATGGTCGTTGATGGTTTTTGATGTCCTTGGGCATCAAAAGGAAAATAGAAACATGTGACTAGAGAGGCCAAGCTGTCCTACCATTTGATAATCACAGGTAGCTTATACCATGCTGAAAACTTTGACTTTTCAGCTTCGTACTGCTTTATTGCTAACTGATGATGAACATTGCTATGTTTTCTAGCACTATTCTAGAAAATAAGAGGTTGTTTATGTTATTGATATCTTGGGGAACCTGCCAACTCCAAAGACAAATTTCTGACGCTGACTATACCATCTCCGACTTATATGGAATGGCTTGGGACTTTCCGAACTAGCTTATACTGTTCAGGATCTCAGTTGAAGTATTTATTACTATTTTTGTGGCTCTTCATGTTTCAGAAAGAAATGGTTATATTACTAAGTGTTTAAAGGTTTATGAGAAGTTAAAGGACCTAAATTTATGTGATGTGTGTGGTTATACCCATAAATGCATATGCATATGTGTGTTTACATATGAATATTTGTATAGATAAGCTAAATACATATGGAATGATTCTAGGTGATGTTTCCATTCAAATAAGAATCTCACACTTCTCTTAATGTTGAACACTGAGATTTAAAAATTCAAACACTAATGACTATTCATAGACCCAAGAATATTCAGAATATTCATCTCTCTCTTTGGCAACTGATATTGGCCTGGATCCAATTGTTTTTCCAAGTTTAGTATCATTTCAGCTACCACACGCTCAAAAACCAGAGATTACCCTTTCAATGTGGTACAATTTTATAACAGTATTGTCCCACTGGATCACAAAATAGCCAACAATGCCATAAATTCATAGTGAAATCATTGTAAGACCAGTATTTTCAGCAGGCTATCAAATATAGGAAAGGAAACTACCATATTGCTTTATAGCTGGATGTGGGTGTCATTGTACCCTGTGTGAGAGACAGTCTACCCTGCAGATGCTCCTGGTTATGTTAATAGACAAAATAGTTAAAATCTCGTACAGATTTGCAGCTGAAACTAAAAAAAAAAAAAAAACTTTTGGAAATCACTAAATGCACTTCATATTCCAAGAAAAGACATTGCCATTCTAATTTGTATGATATTTTGATTCATTTTCCCATAAAAGTCATTCCAATTTAAAGGTTCCCTAATGACATAAACTGGTTATTAAGAGGCTCTCAATAGTTTGAAGTAACAGAAAACTCAACTCAACCCAGCAGCGCCAAAGTTAATAGTAATTGTTGGCTCACAAAGCTGAAAAAGTTTAGAGGGAAGACTTGCCTCTACTGAAACTTGAAGCAGTAGCTCAGTTTTTTTCTCCACAATTTAATGATAAGATGGAATTCTTTTTCAGGCGTGAGAATGTGTCCCACCTCCACCAATACAGGTCCCGGAGAAGAGGGAAAAGGAGCCCAGAAAACTTCTGTTTACATTTTTGGATTTGGTGTCCTCCACTGGCTCCAACTGGCTAATGCAGCCGCTCCTGAGCCAAGTGCTCTGCGTAGGAGGCACGGAACACGTGTATTCTTTTAGCCAATCAGACCCAACCCTGAAGCTTTGAGTCAGGTCAGCAGCACCAAATTGCTAGACCATAATAAAACTGTAGAGGAGTATTTTACCAAAAGAAAATTAAACTGGAGTAAGAAGAAAAAAGGGGAATGGAAACTGGAAAGGTACCTAATAAATGTAATCTCAAACTTTCTGCATGACATGGAAATGTTTACCCAGAGAAAGAATATAAATAGCATTGCTTCCATGGTGATTTCAGGTCTCAGAGAAGGACGGAGCCAGAGTGAGGAGAAATAAACAGCTCAGGTTCACATGTGTTGCCACTTGGTTCTAAAATCTATGTTGTCAACCCTAAACCACGCATATTGCATTTTAATAAAACCTGGAGACTGAGAATTTTGCAAAATACACATGAACCCCTGATCTAATTGGAATATTTGGAGTTCAGCAGAGTATTCTTCTCACCCACACAAGTTCTGAAACACTTCTCACTACCTAGGATGCACTGGGGACTTTTTCCCTCTCCTCCTTCACGTCTCCAAAGGGCAGGTGTTTGTGTAGCCTGATTAGAGTGACTGACAGTTACTTATCACTGGCAGCTCTCAAACTTTTTCTCTGCCAAGATTTGAGTGCAACATAAAATCATATATATGTATATTTAAATTTTCTTTTAAACTCATCTATGAATTTCGCCTATGACAGTCACCCATTCACAACTTTATAGCACGGTTTTTTTTTTCACTGCCTTTCAAATTCATGAAATGTCAGGACAGATAGGAATCTGGATGGAAATATTTAGTGGTGGCTATGGCGCTTGTCAAAAGAAGCTGCAATTAAGACTTGGCACTAGCGATTGTTTATCCATTCTGTCATACATGTTCACATGTGATGGACGTGAGGTGGGAGGTCTACTCTGATGCAAACCCAAACAACTTTTAGCAAGTCTTGCTCTGAATGGTGTCGATTGTCTATTACCTATAGCATGCCATGTCTTCTATCAGAACTGTGGACAGTCTTCAATTCAATGTTCACTGTAAAGTCTTGTAAGAGTTAAAAAAAACTCTGAACTTCCCTCGTTTTCCCCTGAAGACCAGTAAAAGAAAGACAATAAAAGATAAAAAGGGGGCTGGGGTTTTAGCTCAGTGGTTAGGGTGCTTGCCTACCAAGCACAAGGCCCTGAGTTCGATCCCTGGCACCAAAAAAAAAAAAAAAAAGACAAAAGAAAAAAAAATCTCTGAATTACTTAGATTCTGTTGTGGTTCACCCATTATTGGCAGGTGTTCCATTTATTGACGATTTGATGCCTTTCTTAAATAAAAATCACATGTTTTTCAGCTTGTCATTTGCCATTTCAACCTGCTGTAATGTTTATGATATTTGCAACGATTTTAAAATGTTATATGCAACTGATTCTAACAAATATTCCTGAGTTTTTTTCTTTCCCATCGTAAGTGTATGGTTACAAAATCACATCTGTAGGACTGACTTCTTCACCCTGTGTCTGTTTCTAAATCCTTTCCACATGCTATCTCATTTAACTCACCAAAAATTAAAACTGCCTAAGAATTTGCTTTTATTATCCTGCTTTTCTTTGTTTGGTTTAGTTTGGTTTTGGGACATTTCATTTTGTATTTAGCTATCCAATAAACACTTGGGATTCATAGTGTATTGATAAGGTACGTAGATCTCAATTTTTGTTTTGTATCTCTAGTAACTCATCAGTTCTCTCAATTATAGTCCGTGAAAAAGGCCATGATTCTCATGAGACTATAAGGTTACCTTCACCTCTACTACGTCCTTAGAAGTTTGCATGTGGTGTTTTCATCTTATTTATTTTCGAGACAATATCACAAGTTGAAATTGTTATAAAATATATGTATTATATTTAATTTAGAAATATTCTTTCACATTAGTCTTTAAAAATCCTACTATTACATTTGATCACATGTTCTTGAAAACAACTTTCTCAAATGTATAGGCTGCTTCCAAGGCTTAGCTATTATGAATTGTGCTGCTGTACACATCTACATGATAGAATACAGGAAATAGGGAGATAGATCTTTTGCAAAAGGGAAGGGGACCCAGAGACAGAGGGAGGGGGAGGGGGAGGAGGGGAAAGGAATCAAAAAAGAGTTAAGATGTGTTATGTGCACATTCCAACTCCCCACAAGGCACGTAACCATTATGTACTGCAAACATGTACTAATAAAAGGTAAAAATGCACTAAAATGAAAAAAATAGAGTCATATCCTTCAGTAAAATGTATTTTAATAATAAATGCACTATTTACAGCTGGGTGTGGTGCTGCATGCCTGTCATTCCATCGGTTGGGAGCCTGAGGCAGGAAGATGCCTGATTTCGAGGCCAGCCCCGAGCTACCTAGTGAGTTCCAGGCCAGCCTGAACTGCATAAGGAGATCCTGCCTCAGAAAACAAACAAACAAACAAAACTGTTTACAATCCCTTTTGCTGATGGTGGGAATTTTGTCTAATTCCTGCCTTTCAAAGAAATGATACTTTCATTTGTTCATGTGATGTGGGTTTTTGAATGAGAATATCTTTCCACCTGTTTTTACTTTACTTTTTATTTACAAATAATAGCTATTTATTTATGTTAAAGATTTCATCTGTGATGCATCAATTTTACTTTTAATATATTTGTTGTAAACACGTAAATACTGATACTAATTTCTGTGTTGGTTTCATTGGATAGCATTTATACTAACTGAGACTTTTGTGGGAGGTCTTGCCGAACGGCCCATTGTCCAAAATAAGTTTGTTGTATGTAAAATTGTACACATCATAATAAAAGTGTTACGTCCAGAGGTGGACTGTGACCTTCCGTCCTGCTAGAAAATATATTTCCAGGCAATCGTAAACCCAGCTACAGTAAAGAATTAAAGTAACCGAGTTTAAATTAAGAGAAGACATTTTATTTAGAGGACAATTTACTTAAAAGTGGTGAAAAGGGGAAAAGGAGACAATAGATAGCTACTCCACCATAGGGAGCATTCGAAAGCGAAATACTCGTGGGCCCTTCCTTGTAGCCCCTATTATTGATGTTTTTCCCTTGGTTCGGCCCTGGGAATCTGATTGGCTCTTGGGCTTGTCTGTCACCTCTGCCTCGATTTCCCTCAACTCTGTGACCTTTGTCTTTTGGCAGAGGGCAAACTTATGTGCAGGTGCCTTAGGGCAAGTTAAAGAGTCAAAAGGTAGAGTTTGCTTTCTGTATGTTAATCAGATTACCTGGGGCCTTCCCGGAATTAGTCTCTTTGCCTTTATCTCCTTAACTGCTGGAATGTAGCTGCTTTTATGTTTAAAGTCTGAGGAGGCCTTTACCCTACCTTTTCCCTACCTACGGGGACCCCTGTCCCTACAAAAGTATTACTGACACTAACAATAAAAAATTGCACTTCTAGATATCAGTGTGCTAAGAATTTTTATCTGTATTTTATCACTTAATATCATAGTAACCAAAGAAATTGTTAATTGTTCCTTTACATGGTTGTATACGTGAGGTCACCAAGTTTACCAGAATGTAAATAAGCTGATCAATGTACTTCCATGAAAAATTTACCATGAAAAGCAAAATGCTGGAATTTTTAAATTTCATTTTTAAATTTAAAAATGCATTTAAATAAATTTTTGTCTTCTGCTGAAGTCCAAATCACTCAGTTAATGTAATATTGATTCCAGCTGTACATTATTTTTTGATCCAACAGAAACATTTTACAATAAACAAGCATCTTACAATAAGTCTTTTTATATATGTTGATATTATATTATTAAACAGATTATGATGCATGGCTCTTTATCTTATTTCTATGTAGTCTTTTATCTTTCCAAAATCTCATGTTACGTGTAGTTTGTACTATTTGTGATAAGGTTCCTTTTCCTTTCTTAATCTGTTAAAATTTTTGCTTTTTCAAACGTTGATATTCACTTTATTTCTGATACTATTAACAACATTATATGATTTTGGTTTTATTAATTGAAAGAAGATTTGTATTCAAAATAATTTTATTCAGAGTATCTGTACTGAAAATTGTTTAAATATTTTATGATTCTATTAGAGCTGGTAGAGTTACTGTTGAGGCTAAAACCTCCCCAACTTAC
>PVJO010017781.1:0-38274 GCA_004026905.1 Hystrix cristata | reverse complement strand
CGCTG
Source organism: Hystrix cristata (assembly GCA_004026905.1). NCBI lineage: Eukaryota > Metazoa > Chordata > Mammalia > Rodentia > Hystricidae > Hystrix > Hystrix cristata. The sequence goes on along the minus strand of PVJO010017781.1, from coordinate 38,269 downwards.
ACCACGCCCATGACCTCACTGTTGCTACCTCGTTGTCCCCACCACCCAACAGGTGAACCTGCAGTGTGGGCATTTGCATTTTTGCTATCACTAGGGCCACTGCAGCAGCAAGCACAGGAAAGGTGTTTGTCAAAGGAATTACCACATCGCCCATTAGCTTACTCTTGGTAACTACTGTGGAAACAAATTCGCAATCATAACAAGCAAAATAGCTAAAAATAAGTATATAAAATGCACTAAATCTGTATTTAAGGACATACACAGTGTTACCAAAGAGGCACAGGAATGTGCATACACACACGTACACACACACAATACTCCCACAATTCTCCCCTTACTCTCTAGTGCCACCAGACGGTGGTCCGGATGATGACGATGGCTCGTGGCTCATAGACAGTCAGTCTGCAGCCGAAACACACAGCCGTGTCCTGAAGCAGCTGGGGGAGCCAGGCTTCCCGCTGGGTTGGCCCTTTGTTTCCTGGGAGTAGGTAAGTCCTGAGAGCTGGTCACACTTGGGGGTTGGTGGCAAACTCTATCCTAATCTTTCTAGGCCTGAGATACACATTTTTTCCTATATGCGGCTTCTCACAGCCCCTGTTTCCACCTCCCCTATCCTTTACTCACAGGCACTGTAGACAGAAAATTAAACCAGCCCTCAAGATACCTGGTTCAAAGGATGGGAGAGAAAGTTTCACTGGAAAGCTTACGGGATATGGACCGTGAAAGAATGTTCTGGAATTGACAAGATGGTCTGGTGCTACGGCTGATTCACTTCTCCTTTGGTGTTGACAGAAATGCCAAAGGCGACGTCTCTGACAGGTACAGTGTCTCTGGTAAGGTGAAAGAACGTTTCTCCCAGATCTTGGAGTCAGCCAGCACCAAGCAGACCTCCACGTACTTCTGTGTCAGCAGATTATGCACAGCACTGCACAGCCACATACTCTCTGCACAAAAAGAGCAGAGAAAGGAAGAAAGGGACTCTAGCCCAGCCCGGAAGCTGGCTCTTAGGGCATGTTTGTGCCCCTTAGGAAAGTGGCACTAAGGAGGAGCCCCACAGGCCTGTACTTTAGCAAACAGAACCGAGACATTTTGCCCATTTCCAAATCAGAGGACACTTGAAGTTAATCTGCCCAACCGCATGTGTCGTCTCCAATCTAAAGATCTAAAGTCACAAGACTGTATCCCCACAAGTAGAAGTCTTTGTACAGGGCTTCACATGGAAGCCCTGCTCTACTATTTTAAATTAATTTTTCTTTATCTCTTTTGTCCTTAGTCCCTCTCGTAGGCATTTTCTACTTTGTTCAGGACATTTGCTTTTGCGGCTCTGTCACTAGAAGACACTAATACATTCGAAACACTTCAGACAGATTTTATTGTTCAAGAGCTTATTCAAGAGAAAGCGTGTAGAATTTGAGTTCTATCCATTCATGTTAAAAAGAGAAAAACTCTGATTATAAAATCTTTCTCCAGGTTCTCTAATCAGGCATGTTTTCTTGGAAAAGCTAATCAGGGTAAGAATTAACTATGATGCCACAGGCAGTAAAAACTGGTCCAACTATCATCATACAATCACCAAGAGAAAATATCTCATTGCTTGTTTTTGACAATAAAACAGACAATTCTGCCAGAAAATATTATTTGAGCCTTTTCTACTTTGGAAAGACAAAGGAAATGTAAATGGTGTTTAAAATCTCAGACTTCGGGGAATTTGGGAAACTATTAATGAGCTAGACATATGAAAACATTTTGATTCAGTGTTACATTTTTATGAAGAGGAAATAGGAAAAAAGTAAAGCAATGTGTATTATAATGTTCTGGGTTAAGTTTGTATGAGACATCAAATGAGCTGGTTTAGGATAATGATAAACAAAGAAAGGGAGTTAACAAAAGGAAGAAATATCCCACTATGCTTTTGCGAGAGATCACACTGAAATAAAGCTCCTTTCTCTGACATAAAGCAGAAATCACAGGTCTCTGTATGAAGTCAACATCCAGAACAGAGGAAGCACGTTGTCACACAACATCGTAAACAGCTGAACGGCTCTTCTCTACCCTTTTATAAGCAGTGGTCCTCAGGGTATCTGAGAACCTGATATTTACTCACAAATTCATTATTCCCCCCAGAAAGCATTACCCAGAGTGAGAAGACTAATCACAGGAGAGGAAAACAGATCCAAGCACGGTGCGTCCATTCCCAGTGCCACCTGGGACCACCCCTATGCCCATCCCAGTTGCTATCACCTCCAATGAGTCCCCGGTAGAAAGGGTGCTGCCCCAGACCCTGGTCCTCTGTGGAGGTCTGTCACCTGCCACTTCCAACAAGCCTCACCTTGCAGAGAGGAAGGACACGAGGTAAATGGAAAATATGCAGGGATGGAATACCATACAGCAAAGTAAAGATCAGAAGTCTTCTAAAGAGGATAGTGCATTGTATACTGAGAAAAGAAGTTTGAATTTAGGAATAAATCGAAAAAATGTTCTAAGAAGAGTTCCCAGAGTAGATTCCTACAGGAAGATAAAACATCACTATATTTACCAAAGTGCAGAAGGGAAATATTCAGAAACTATAAACTGCTCCATCAATAGAGATGTATCATCTTAGAGATTGAAAATTTCCCAGAAGGAAAAAACAGCCACTCTAAATCTCTAAGAAAATAAGGTTTTTAATTATGTGATTTGGCAAATCTAACATAATAAATTCTTCCATGTTGAATGAGAGTTTGAGCAGAGATCTGCTGGAATCTAGGAAGGTAGAGGGAGTAGAAACAAGGGCAATGAGGGAGAAGGAAACAATATTATCTTTAATTTTCTAGAGATCACTGAGATATCCCACGTAGTTTATTTTTAAATAAAACAGCCCTGGCATATGGGTAATAGTGCCCCTAATTAAAAGTAAAGATCCTGGATTTCAATAAATTGCCCACGACCTTTAAGCCAGCGCTTGTCAAGCTTGTAAAAAGAGCTACTCTGGTTTTCAAATGAAGCCTTCTCACCTGATAAAACAATAGCAGGTTTTCAGAGGCTTTGACCTTAATAACCTCTTGTTACTTTCTAACAATTTCCACTTTGCTTTAGAAATGTTCACAGATCTGTATACTGAATACTCTGTCACAAATATATCTCATGAGTGTACACGCTGATGGGCTAAGAAAGTGGCTGATGTTAAATTTATTAATCGACAGTTCTAGATCTAGAATTATTGTTTGCCCATATCTGACCACTGAAACTCTATTCAATGTTCTCAAAATTTTATTACGTGCTCTGTTCTATTTTAGTTCTCAAAAATCACTGCCAGAGAGAATGTGTAGATGAGACCTAAGGCATAAAATAATGTTCTGGGTGAATATTTATCAACTGAACAGAACTCCTGTGTCCCATATCTCATGGGCCACCCAAATAATGGATGGGACACCAGTGGCCAGGCAATCTCGTTTCTTAAAGGAAACAAAGGAATTATTCTAAGAAAGTAAATTGGAATTACAGACTGTATTAAGAGTCAAGATGAGATACAAGGTGGAAAACAAAGAGAATGCATGAGACTCATCTCCCGAGATAGACAATGAACCAGTTCTTCTTGTCTAGAACTGCCAATAATATGGGACTTTGCCAGGCTAACAGGCTAGGAAGTTTCCTGGCCACTGTTTCATGGATGCCACCAGAAGACAAGTAGGCAAACAATACATTTGCCTGCTGGATCAGAGACGAAACACTGTGATGCTCTCTGTAGTAATACAAGCTTTGTGTGACTGTGAGTTCCCCTTGATCCTCCACCCACAAGGCCCCCAAAAGTGGTGCAGAGTGGCTGCTGTGTGTTGCGTAGACAACAGGTCTGAATCACAGCTGATGATCCAGGTGCTTGGAAAATTCTTTATTCTTCAAAGGGGCTGCTAACAACCTGATCAAGCTTTGTCCCAGAGGGAGGGACTTTGTTTTTATTATCCTGGATAGCAAGCAGATCTTGTCTCTGACCCAGAGGGAGGCACGGTCTCCATCACCCAGGGCTGACTGCTGCACAAATATTCCTGATAAGAGAGTCCCGAAGAAGAGTTGATACCACGTGTCCAGAAGTGTCAGAAAGCCGTGAAAAATTGTCTCTCACTACTTCTGTACTGGCCTTGGCGTAGAACCACCAGGCAGCTACCCCACCATGGAATAATTACATATTCTTATTTGAAGAAACTGAGTAACCCAAGAAAAGAGACTTCCAGGAGTGACGGTCCTGGCCCAGGCTGGGGAGGTTCCCTTGCGATTCGGGCGACCTGAAGAAGAGAAACAGAGCCGTGGAAATATCTAACACCTTTTACTCTGCTGCTTAGCCACAGTGCATCTGTTTGGCTGCACTGGTGGCTCTCTGCTGCGTACACGCACAACAGTATTTAGGCCCCTAGCCCGGCCACACTCGCTGCAGTCCTTAAAGGGGCTGCAGTCATCAAAGGGGCTCCCCCCTCTCTGCAGTCCTCAGATGCTTAGTCTACATTTATGCCTAAGTACACAAAGGCGGCCACGTGCCAGTAACAACCTTGGTTATATAAGTTATTTACACCAGCCGGGGCTGCTGGCTACAGAAGTTATTTACATTGGGGTGTCAGGAGATGTGCCTGCACTAGGGTTCTGTGGACACAGAGCCCACTATCAGCCACATTCCCTTCACCCCACAGCCCGAGCCAAAGCACTGCCATCTCGCAGTTTCATATGTCCCTACACTGACGCTTGAGTGTCCCTCATCAAATGCCAGGCACCCTGGCCAGTAGTTTCTATGAATCCTCCTGGGAGGTAAGGAGCAGCTGTGTTCTTAGGTGCTCTGTAAGGTATCACCGCTGCACTCTTAGAACTGAACACGCACACAGTTAAGGTTCACCAGCACATGGATAGAACCTCTAATGTGTAAGAAAAATAAATAGGGATAGATAGATGACAGATGACAGATAGATAGATGATAGATAGTAGATAGATGATATATAGACGACAGACGATAGAGAATAGATAGATGAGAGATGACAGATAGATGATAGATGGTAGATAGATGATATATAGATGATAGAGAATAGATAGATAAAACAAAAAGTGGTTAATAATGGAAACAAAAGAAACAGAGGCATTTATAACAAAGGAAAGAAAGAAAAAATGTCAAACAGCAAGGAAGTAAACAGTTATTTCTATCCTCAGAGATGTGAGAAATATTTCATTCTTAAAATAGCACAAAATGAATTAGAAACTGAATATATTTAAGTGAAAACATTTGGAAAATTTTAAGAGAGCCATAACAAATTATTTTTTAAAAGAGCAGAGCTGGGGATATATTTCAGTGGTGGAGCACTTTCCTGTCATGACTGAGGCCTTGGGGTTCAATCCCCAACACACAGAGAGTTTAAAATAAGGGGCAAGAAAAAAATAAGTACAACATCCCAGAAAATAAAACAAGAAGATAAACAACAGAACACATGAAAAGAAGTATAGGTGACTTAAAATGTCAACATAGAAGATCCAAGCCGGTCGTGGTGGTGCACTCCTGCAATCCCAGCACTCAGGAGGCTGAGGCAGGAGGATAGCCACAAGTTCGAGGCCAGCCTGGGCTACACGTGAGTTCAAGGCCAGCCTGCTGCATGGCCAGACCCTGTCTCGAAGAACATAAAAGATCCAATAGATGTCCAAGAGAAGTCCAGGAAAAGAAAACAGGAAAAGAGAATCTTTTAAATTGTCAAAGAAATAATACTACAAAAATAACACTATAAAAAATAATAGCAGAAATGTAAAACATGAGCCTCCAGCTCTTGAAAACCAGCTGTGAGTTTGATAAACACAACCCAAACTGATAAACAACTAAAACTGAGGCATAGCTTAATGAAATGTTAAAATCCAGGGGATTAAAGCTACCCAGGACAAAGAAAAATGTCCTGAATTAAAAATACAAGTTAAAAGCTAAAAATAAATTAGAAAGCTGAATGAGATTAGATTTCTTAACCACACTGAATTCTAAAAAAAAAGATGTGATAAATATCTAGAAGTCATAATAGAAAATAATTTTCAACATAGAGTCCTAACCTCAAACATCAAACAACTATAAAGAAAAAAATATTTTTATTTATTTTAGAACCCAAAACTTTTACTTCTATTCATCTCTTCTTAGGAAATTTCTGGATCGTGTGCTCCTGGCAAATTGAGAGAGCAAATCAAAATGAAATGAAATCATGCAAGAAAGATAATAGGAAAGCTAATTTAGAATAGCAACAGAGTCTCAGGACAACAAGTAGACAGTACAGCCAATTAGCAACTAGTCAAGACTGAAATAGGATTCTGCGAAGGTATATCTTCTAATACTGCCAAATGCAGACTGTGGATCCAGTACACAATATGTTTGAGTAGTTCATTCATAAATTCTAGCATTAGTTTTCATGGCCTATCAAAAACTCAAATCCATCCTGAAGAAGGTGATCCCACCAAAAAAGAATCTAGGTTACTTAGAAGCATCACATATAGAGCGGAATCAGAACACATTATTAATCATTCATGAAAAAGAATAAGCAATTTTAAAAGTGGTACAGCGACTCTTGTAGGATCCATTCTCCAAAAATAAACAGAAATTTAGGACAAAAAATTTTAAAGCCTATTTTAAGGCACAGCAAAGCAACCAGGAGCAGAGAGAAGTTACCTGGATGTCTATGTTTGAATGAAAGGTAACTTTTCTGTATTCATGCTGGTAACTTCTTGCTGGTAAACAGGCCTCAGTCAAACAAAAATCCAGGCAGAACCAGCAAGCCCACATTGTGCTTACACGCTGTCCAAATCTAGGGATGGTGTCCAAACTGCACGTGTGGAAGTAATACTTCAATTACTTGTGCCCAAAGCTAAAAGTATTGAACAATGATTTCAGCTATTGCCCACACTGTGGAGGAATAGAACTTGAAGTTTGAATTCAACCAAGCTAAATGCCTTGCTAAAAAAAAAATTCAACCATACCCAGAAGGATGAAACAAAATCCAGATACCTGTGACAATATCCAAGGTGCAATGTAAAACTTATTGGTCCAGTCTTCTCAGTTCCCCACCAGTGAACAAGGCTCAGGCTGCAAAAGCAGGGCAGTCCTTGACAGTGCTGATGTGAATGCTTGAGCGTTAGGATCACACAGACATGGACTTGAGACTTCACTTGGCCATGTCTCCTTGGATTATGTGAACTTGGGCAGGTTAAGATTCCTAGGTAAGATTTCCTAAATTGTAAAAATAGAGTCATAACAATAGCCAAGATATGGAACCAGCCTAGATGCCCAACAACAGATGAATGGATAAAGACAATGTGGCACACATGCACAGTGGAGTATAATTTAGCTGTGAGGAGAAAAATTCTATTTGCAAGAAAATGGATGGGTCTGAAGACCATCATGCTGAGTTAAATAAGCCAGACATAGAAAGACAGTGTAATCTAAAAAAAAGACAGGAAAGTAGAAGGGAGACTATTATTAAACAAGAGGAAGGGAATAAGATGGACAGAGGGGAAAAGGGTTATGGGAGAATGAATATGAGCAAAATATACACATTGAAACACCTCCCAAAATGCAAAACTAGCAGTGGGGGTGTGTGCAAAAGTGGAGTCGAAGTATACTATATGCATGTACAGATCTGCCAAAATGAAACCCATTAATCTGAATCAAAAACTTAAAAACCAAAAAACAGAGTGATAATAGTAATCTGAAAACATAACTTGTTAATAGACTAATACATGCAAATCACTAAGTGCTCGAAAATTAGCTCCATTTTTATGCAAAATAAACCATTCTAGGTAGTTAGCATGGTGTGAGGAACCAATATAAGAAGCTAATAGATAATGGAAAAGGGTCAAGGTAATGTGGTTAAATTTTACACAGGAATTATTCTGTTTCACAATCCATATTAAGCCGAATTAGAATAGAAGAAATCTTGTTACAAATTCCCAGGGATTAATCAGAGAGAAACAAAGTGGCTATGAATGTCATAACTGAAATGAGGGAAGACGCAAGACAGAGAGTACACACAGGCATGTGTTTGATTTGTAAATTGACAAATGAGGTAGATGAAGAGAAAAGAGGATTATTGAGATCCTGAGCCTGAAGGCCAACATGAGTGAAGATGCCATCTACTGGGAGATTGGAATTCAGAAATAAGAGCCACTTTACATGTTTGTTGGGCTAATGAGCTCAGTGTAGGTCAATAATGATGATGAAAGCAGATGGTTGAAATTCTGTTATAAAGTTTCTTTTTACTCTAAAATGCTAGCTTCTGCTCTTTGGAGTAATATTGCATTCCATTCTTGCTTGTATACAAGTAGCACGTTCATAATGATGGGCGAGGACTTGGATAATTGGTGGGCGTGTGGCAGGTGTGTGCCGGGATGCCCAGTGAAGGAACGCCTATCCTAAGCGAAGAGCCACACGGAGCCATTAGGGGGCAGACTAAAGTTCCATGTTCTACAGAAACTCAACCTCCTGCTAGAATACAGTAGGTGGGGAAGCAACTACACCATCCTGAAGAAAACTGAGCTTGAGTTTGACCTCTTAGTGCCTTTTCTCAGGGGAAAAATCGCCCCTCAAAGATGTGGCTCTCCTCTATGAGGCAGGGGCCTTGTCCCATGGGGGAGTCTGGGGCTAATGTTAATGCCTAGCAGGAGTGTGGAGAGACTTTCTGCCCCCATAATCTGAAGCCACCAGACAGAGGATGAGGGTGAGAGGGGAGACTCAGGATCCCGACAGAATAACAGGTGACAAACAAAGCAGAGGCAGTGCTTTGGGTCCTTCAGGAGCTGAGGTAGCATGGAATAAATAAAGTTGAGATCTTTCTCCCCATCTAACCCCAAGCTGGTCTGTCTTTCTGGAATTAGGCTTTGTATTTGGTGTTAGCTTCCATCAAAGGCCATGCAGAAAAATCTGTCAAAGTGGGACCTCCATGACAATCCAGTGCCAGGTTGACATCCAGGTCTCCCTGATGTTCTGGTACCATCAACTCCCAGGACAGAGCCTGGTGCTGATTGCAACTGCAAGTCAAGGCTCTGAGGCCGCATATGAAAGCGGATTTACCAAGGACAAGTTTCCCATCAGCCGCCCAATTCTAACATTCTCGACTCTAACAGTGAGCAACATGAGCCCCAAAGACAGCAGCTTCCACTACTGCTGAGCTGGAGACATAGCGCTGGGCACGATCAAAGATCTGAGCAAGAACTCCAGCTCCCTCCTATTGGCTGCCCCTAGAAGAGCCTGAGGACTCCTCCATGGTGGGACGGGGGAACCACAGCTCCTGCGCAGACAGCGCTACACACATTTGTGGGTAAGCACGAGTGTGAATGTAGACTGGGGACATGGAGAAAATCTGAATGACTCTCGGGAAGGTTTCATCACAGACAGCAAGAGCAGCTCCTGGGACGCTGAGGATGAAATTTCATCTGGAAGAGTATTTAGGAATGCTCAACAGAGACAAACGGATACGATGTGACTTCAAGCAATGGCGTCAGAAATACCTTTCAGATGTTCTATCTCATGGGTAGCTTTATCTTATGTTCTATCATTTTATCTCAAGTCTAAGTGGTAGCCTGTTCTCTAACACATTTTGGAGCATCTTAAACATCTTGACGTCACTGCACTGATCTACTGCACTGAAGATGTGCCGATTGCTCTGGGTGAATAGGACTATAAATCACGTCGGATGACTCAGCCTGACACATGCCCGCCAGACCAATGTAAAAGTTGCCAAAGTTCAGAGACCTGCCATATTGGCGAGTGTCGGTACTCCAGAGCTCTAAAGCATGTTGGAATGTCTCCTCTAAAATGAGAAATACATACACGCACTTTATATCATCCATCATGGAGAAAGAATTGCAATGCTTAGGCCTCTGCGGACGTTGAATTAGACTTTTAATATATTGCACCTGATAGAGCTGCTCTGGTCAGCGTACTGTGTAGTCTGTAAAACTTGGGCCAGTGGAAGGGAGATTTGATAGCAGAGCAAATGCTTCCTGCTGCTTGGGCACAGATGAGCCAAATCAGTTGTTCTGCAGAGCTGACAGCACACGAGGATGCTCTGTGAAAGTCCTTATCTCGGTAAGAGAATCACAAAGTAGTGAGAAGCAAGTTCACTGCGCCCTGGTTACCTTCTCAGCACTGGATCTGGAGCTGCACTACTACTACTAGTGGGCATCCAGCGAGAGAAAACACACACACACACACACACACACACACACACACACACACACACAAGCCACATAAATAGAATCTCAGCAAGAGCCAAGAGAGGGCTGGAATGCAGGGAGGACTCTTTCCCCCAAGAGTCTGGAATGCTGTCCAGGGTGGATGGACTCTCACCTCACCACTTCGGAGGAGCCCCAGGAAGCAGCCCACTCTGGGCTTTCTGCTCCAGGGTGACATGACATGCTGGGCCACGGTGCTGAAGGACATCCTGCTTCTAGGGGACTTGACCATTGTCAGGCTGTTCTGGCCATTCCCTCCTTGTCTTTGGATGTTGGATTCCTGCAGTTGTCCTTGAGAGTTACAAGTGATAGAATGAGAGGACTTCCAAGGCCACCTAGAAAAATGTCCTACAAAGAGAAGCAAAGTTTAGATGTAAAGCCCTCCTCTCTTCTAGCTGCCAACAACTATTCTTCCTTAAAAAGCTGCTCCTGGATCGTGATGTGCCTCCTTATGGTGTTTAGTCCCTCATGGAGTTATTTAATCAAAACGATCAAATCAGACATGCACAAAACAGTCCATTATTATATAGAAAGTGTATAATCAAGAAAGACTACAGCACAGCCAGAAGAAGAAATAATCGATTTTGAGAGCACATCTCAAAAGTTCATGGTGTTCCCCGCTACTTTCTCCCCCTTACCCTCAATCCACACCCAAAGTTTAATAGAAATTCCCTATTGTTAGGTGAAAATCGCTGGCCTGTTTTCTGAATGGGTCACATTTTATTCTGGAATGAACGCTGCAGTCTAACACATGCGTGAGTCTGAAGTGTGATGGTGAAGGGACACCCTCGTGGGGGGAGAACGTCAATCCACACCTCCTGTTTCTCATATTTTATAGAAGAAACGGCCTGCAGGGTAAGTCAGTAAATCCACCCTGTATTCCACTTTCTCTCCCCTTATCTCTTGTTCACACATTTCTTCTTTTTGCTTCTCTGTACTGCATTCTGGGTGATTTCTTAAGAACTACTGTTCAGTTTATTAACTCACATTTCTGCTTCAGTAAGCCATTTACCTAATTTTAATTTTCTTGGGTCTTATAGAAATACTAGTAGCCATTTTTCAAAGCCAATTTTCTCCTCGTGTATTTCTAAGTGGTTTTATTTCTTTGAGGATATTAAACATCTGTTTGGAACTTTTACTGATAATGCCAACATCTGGTGCCTTTTTACATCTGGCTTTCTTGTTGGAAGTGTCTACTGATGCTCAGAGTGGCTCGTTTCCTTCTGTGTTATATAATTCAATATTGTGAAGTCAACTCTGGGAACTCTCTACATACTCTACTACAGGTGGGTTTTCCAAGAAATGTTTGCTTTTGCCTCTGCCAAATAGTTTGGGGTACTACAGACCTGATACCACTTTATCACATGATTCTCAGTGTGGATTTTGGCCATACAAACTATCTATCCAAAATCACAATGTGCCGACTACTCAAAGACCATGAAGAGTTAGGAAATTTTTAAAATTGTTTATCTGAATCCAAGACCAATAAATAATATTTTTATTGACATTACTTGGTTTGAGATTTGTCTTCTAGCTTGTCTCTTCAGTCAGTACGTAGCTCTTCTTAAATCTTGGCTTTCCTGTGTCCTAACTCCCTGCCCGAAGCAGCTCCATTCTAGATCTGGCCGGGAAAGGGAGGGCATCTTCTGTAGCCTCCCACATGCTCATTCTCTAGACCACAGGGATTGGTATTTACACCCATTTTATCTAATCCGTCTGCGCCGTCGCCAGCTAACATAGGGGCTTGGCTGAATATAAATGAAACTCATACACGGGCCGGTTTTAAGGCTAAAAGTTTATTATAAGAAACACAGACACAGATTGCAGAGACGGCCACGCCACAGAGTCATCCTGCACAAAGGAGGCCTTTTACTCTGTCAGAGTCTTCCTGGTTTCTATGCATATCCTGCTTGCTTATCTCAGAGAGTGAGTCGGCCTGAGGCTTTGATTAACCATCGGCTTTTTGCTCAGAGGAGTGCATTTCCTTGCTCTTTTGAATAACCATTTGCTTTCTCTCCCCTTCTTAACACCAAAAGGAGCATTGCCTGTTTGTTTCCTATCAAGCGGTTACTTTAAAGTTCTGCTAGCTTCCTGCCTCTGTGGTAGCTTCCCTTCCTGCTTCATACTCCTGTGTCCCTCTGAGATCAGCAAAGTCACTGAGAGGGAAGCCGGGCATTACCGTCCTATAATACAGTGAAACTGTCCCTTGGAAGTTGCAAAGCCCTATGACCAAGGACTTGAACTCTGTCAGCAGATGGGCCTGAGTTTAAAATGCCATTCTGCTTCTTCATTGCTAGGTGTATGTGTGGAGAAGTTGCAGCTTCCGTATACCTTAGCGTCACACATAGGACACTGGGATAATAATGAGATTTGTTGAATGAAGGCTTACTGTCAGAATGAGATGTTATCCCTGTAGAGTACATAACACTGTGCCTGGTAAAGACAAAACCTGTAGCTAGTATCTAAATTTATTGCTCACTGTTATAACTGACCTTTTACCATTAACGAATGCTCTTGCAAGGTTAGGCCACTCCCTTACAAAATTTTATACATTATTAAATTTTTTCTTTTTCTTTTTGTTATTTTAGTCATATCAAATCTGTATCTTATTGTAAAAGTTACAGATAATTAAAGTGAGGAAAATAAAATCACTCCATTTTAATATAATTAGATCACTTGATAATGACCATTTTAGAATTTATTCTCTTAACCCAACAATATTTCATGAATGTTATTTCGTGTCAAAAATATATTTATAGTAATTTTTATAAAAATATTTAAATGCATTGATGTCCATTTCTCAGGTCATCAGTTTTTACAAGCAAAACCAATGGCAAAGTAAATATCCATATGCTAGGGGACAAGGTTACTTAATTGAAAAAAGCAATTAGTTGTACTTGCTGATTTATTTTTATTGTAGAATCAGAAGGGAACTGTGAAAGCCTTCCTCTCTCACCTTCCCATGGCTGGCTCTTTCTTATTCTGGTCTTAACCGAAATATCATTTCCCCCCAAAAAATTTTCCTGATCACTCTACCTGTACCTCATACCATATTAACACTTTACCCTGTTTCAGTAAAATCTAATTACTACTTCTGAAGTGAAACATAGATATAGATATAGATGTAGATGATATAGATATGAATATAGATTCAGTCATGTCTATACTTCCTTGCATGTGTATGGATGACCACAAAATACCATGAAACAAGGACCTTCTCCATCTTCTTTACTGTTATTTTCTTAGTGCCTAGAACTGAAATATCACATGAATTCAGTAAACATTTAATGATTAAACAAAAGGAAAACTTGTCAAGACGCAACAGATTCCCCGGTGGGGGGAAAGATCTATAAAGGTTTGAATTCAGATTATCTAAGTTCACTAAGAAATTAACTGGATTGCTTGACAGGGAGAAAACAAAAATCTCAAGTTTATATTTGAACAAAGCTCTATATTTAAACGGGAAGAACACAGCACTGTGTTCTGGGCTCCCTCTGCTGCCTTCCCAGGACTGGGAAACAGAACAGGTGTAGCGGGTTCCTTAAAGGAGAAGGCCAGAGCCACCTGCTCAAACACAGTGGCCTTGAGGCAGGAGGCCCTCAGACTGGAATTGTTTCTGGTGTCTGTGTGGAAGGAGCCCTCAGGTCTGAGCCCTGGAAGCCTTGCAAAGATGCCTCTGGCCAAGCTGATCTAAAGGAGACAGACTCACCCGTTGGCTCCTTCCAAATGGATGGCAGAGTCCAGACATTTTACAAGCCAAATGACCAGAAGGCACCCAGCTGACCAGTTGGACTTATGGGATTCGATCAGGGCCTAATGTGATTTAGAAAAACAGACACATACATCAAGTATCAGACTATTTCATGGAACTCGCAGGTGTGACAATAACCTGCAAGGACACTCCTCCAGGACCCTGCGCCGGCTCCCTGCTGCTTACGCTCCAATCACCTAACCAGCTCTGGTAGGCCCAGCAAGGAGCGGACAAAGAGTGGCTATGGTGGGGACAGAAAGACTCATTCTTACATGACGGGATCAATCTCTCTCCAAACAACCTTAAAGCATCAATTGCTAGAGACGTCCCCCCTTCATCTCTGTCTGTATGAAGATTCAATAAAATCCATAAATGGCTTTCACGGACTGAAGACAAACAGGAGACAAGGTAGGAGGAAGTGGGAGCAACTCCATCTGGCTTGTCCAGCACAACCACTCTAAGCTTCCAAGCCTTTGTTGCTCTTCAGGACTTTCTGGATCACAGAGCACCCCCTTCCACTTTGAGTGATTCCCAGGCTGAGATATCCAAGGAAACAGTTCCTTATTGGAAGAAAAGAAATTATGCCGTTCGAGAGGTATGAAAAAATAGTGGAGGAGAGCTTGGCTTTTGAAGGAGGACAGCTGGAATTTAATAATCTTGCTATAAAAGCTGGGCATGATGGTACATGCTTGTAAACCCACCACTCTGGGAGGCTGAGGCAGGAGGCTCACATATTCAAGCATACCCTGGAAAACTTTGCAACTTACTAAAACCTTGTCTCAAAATAAAATATAAAGTAAAGGAAAATAAAATAAAACAAATCGTTGAGGATAGAGCTCAGTGCAAAGATCTTGGATTCAAGCCCCAATCCAGCCAAAAAATAAAAAATAAAAATAAAACTCTGGCCACGGATGCTGGAGCCCAAGGAGTTGACCAACATCTGAGAAGGAAAACTTGATCTTCACGTATTTGATATAAAAAGAAATCAGTAATGTGGAATCTGACCAAAGTGTACTTTTCAGAAGATGAGGAAGTGGGAAAGACTCCACCATGTAGCAACATAATGGGAAATAAACTTAACTTGAAGAAGAGAAGAGGTTGTGATACCAGCTTTGCTTCCCTTACCCATGTTCTCTGGAGAAGTCACTTAAACTCCGAGCTTTAGATTCTTCATCTAAATCTGTGGTCGTGACAAACAAATGAAAAAAGACCATGAAAGACTTACACAATATTTGGTGTAGAATAAGAACACAGGAACTTTGCTGTTCTCATAAATGAGAAGCAAGGGTTTGACAGGCTGAACACCAAACAAGCCAGGAAAATGACTTAGAGAGGTAGACAAAGGAATCTACAGCTCAAGATAAATGGCATCGAGAGCAGTATAGACATCCAAATTGAGTTTAAGCCCACTGGATCTGAACCTACCCTACTCACCTATGAGTAGGTAACAATCCCCACCTAGAACTCCCTTTTCCACTTGAAAGGTGATTCTTAATACCTTGAAGAAAGGTGATCTTAGGCTGTAAATAGAAGCACAAAATAACAGGAAAAGCCCAGTCTGTGAGCTTCAGCTATAGAAAATTGTCCTGCGCTTGGCATTTCCTTTGTGACAGAGTCAGAGGCACAGGGGCCAATCCAAATCCCCTTTCCCAAATGTTTTCTTATCTCCCAGCGGCTGTCTGTCCAGTGTACACAGTATCTAAAATGCTAGAGCAAAAGCCTGCCCTTTTCCACGAAAACAGCAGTCCTATGAATATCCCACCACAAGGAGACAAAGCAAAGTAGTATGTTAAGTGACAACACAGAAGCATCACTGATCATCCAGGCTCCCTAACCTGGGTTCCAAGTCTCTGCCAGCTCCCACGAGCACAGAAAAGTGTCCATGCCTTAGATATGGGCCAGGTGGGACAAGAGCCACAGTAAGGAAAAGCTCTGAGATGAGGTGAAACATGAAATTGCTGTTCTATTTCTGCCAGGAAGTCAAGTGCCAGGAGGGAGCCCGATATAGAATTTTCCAGCTGGGTTCCTCTGGCTGGATTCCCCAATAAACCTTTTAGATCCCACCTGTGGCAAATCCCACCCTTCACAACCCTTGTCATGTTTTTCAGTGGCCTGAGAAGGCACTGTCATTTTTAGAAGACTTTTGGGGCAAGATAGAATCTCTCTGAGCCTCAGTCTCTTCCTCTGTAAATGGAAACAACTTCATTCTACATAGTTTACAGTTAAAATATTTGTGAAAGTTATATTGTGATGCTCAACACAAAGGAAAACAGCATACTACCATCGTGTTTGTACAAAAGCTTCTGGAAAGCTGTCAGGCACTGTACAAACACAATAGCATTCTTACTGTTATGGTTTCTGTCTAGATGTCCCACCAAAGCCTTGTATGTCATAGCTGGGGCTTTTCAAAGGTGGCTATTTCTAGTGTGTGATGCTAGGATCAAGGGTGTGTGCTTACTAAATTAGTCCACTGATTGGTTTGGCACAGTTCTGGGAGTGGACAATGGGAAGGCCCTCCCTGAATAATGGGATGGCCCTACCCTTAGGGCGGGTACCCTGGACAGAATATAAGGGACAGAAAGAAGGCTGTTTTTGTTGCTGGCCACTTGCTGCTTGCTGCTTTGCTGCCTTCTGTCCACCATGAACTGTTTCTCCTCTGTGATGCCACCCTGCCTTGGAGCCAGAGGACTATGGACTGAAACCTCTACAAACTGTGAGGTATGATAACCCTTTCCTCCTCTAATTTTGAGTGTTGGGTATTTTGTATCAGCTATGAGCAAAGTCACCAAGACACCTCCTTAGGTATGAGCCCATCAGGCAGTAGAAGGGATGCAGAGTGGACAGGTAAGAGCCTTGTGCAGTGGATCTCTGGTATGCAGAAACTGGCCTAGCTATGCCTGTGAGGGCACCAGCAGGTACTCTATGAGCCCGACACTGGCATTTCCCACAATTCATTCTAGTTTCCATTTTCTCCATCCTCCCACCTGCTTGCCTTGTCCAATTCTATCACCAACTGTTGCGCTGAGTTTTGGTCACTTTGTTCAGCATCTCCAGAACATTCATTCCTTTTCTACTTTTTAGAAAATCCAAACATAAATTCTGCTTGCTACTATCCCTCACAACCTTGGGCTCAAAGCAGCTGAGAGGGAGACACATCTTGTAAGAAGACTCCTCCAACTGGCTCCCATATTGTTTAATTACACCAGTACACACACGACCTGTCTCTACACTCCTCTGGATGGGTTGTGCCTCACTAAATTGCAGGGCACATTCTTGATATCTATGGGAGGTCCCAGATTCGGATCCTCTCCAGAAAGATTCATACAGAGCCCAGCACAGTAGTTTCACTGCATAAAACAGGAGACTCCAGAATCAGCCCCACATCTTGATTACTGCAACTAGTACTTCATCCATTACCCTGTACTAATCTCTCTACCTTCTGCTGATTCTCTGATCAGAATGCAGATTACCATTGTCCACATGCTTTCTTATAGCTGATGCGGGGCCTGTCATTCTAGCTCCACCTCTCTTCCTCTAGCAGGTGGAATAGCTTTCATCATCTCATGTTACAGACTGTGATGGCAACCACAAAAGACTGCTTCAAGAAAGCCCATGACAGCATTAGAAATGAGAGAGACAATGTCCTGCCACTGAGGAGGAGGAAGAAGAATGTGGTATTGGTCTTCCATCCCTCCATTGCACTGAGTAAGCTCCTACTTATCTTTCACTTCTCCTTCAAAACACTCTCCCCACCCATAGCCTTGGTAGAAAGCCAGCTGGACACCAGACTCCTAAAGAACTCAGGCTCCCTCTCACCATCTCTTGATGGTGTAATTTGGGCCCCCACGGCCTTAGATTTTACCTTCCTGCCCAGTGAGTCAGACTGCAGAGAAGGGACTTCATGCTCATGGTGGTAAGTCTTAGATAAAAGTGTTTTTCCTCTCTTGGGGATTCAAGACCCCAAACAGCCAAGCTTGCTGTCAGTACTGACCCATTCTCAAAGTAAGCGAAACAAATCCCAAGTCCAGAGGATTTCTAACAATCCAGGCCATTCCTCCTGCTGGTGAGGCTGGAAGGAAGATGGGAAGGATGATGGAGAAGAGAAGTTGCTGGAAGCATCTCACATGCAGGAGAAGAGAGTCACACAATAGCAAACCTTTCCGCGTGGAACAAATCCACTAAACAGCAAGGGACGTGGGTCAGAAAAGCAGGGAGACCAGTAAAATAGGCAGACGAGGACCTTGCACCAATTCCCTTTGCTAGCTGGCTATACGTGGGCTGTGAGAGGGGGTTTGAGGGCAGCAGTGGAAAGCGATCCCTGGTTGCAGCCTGCACCCCGTCCCTCCCACACTCCATCTCCTACATACTGTATCCCCCTCTGCACCACATCCCCTTCCACCTTCCTACCTCTGTGGCACAGAGGGCCCCGGTCTCCGGCCAGCACCACCCACCAACCCTCTGCTGCTCCTGTGATACTGCCACACGCCCCACCCTGAGCCTCCAGAGTTCCCCCCGAGCAGGGAGTTTGAGAATCCCGGAGTGTCTTGGACACAAAGAAAGCCCGTACCGTGCACCTCTTCCCAACAGGAGCATCGAAGTGAGACTGGGAGAGCACAACATGAACATCGTGGAGGGGAATGAGCAGTATATCAGCGCATCCAAGATCATCCGCCACCCTGACTACAGCAGCAAGACCCTGAACAATGACATCACGTTGATCAAGCTCGCTTCGCCCGCAACCCTCAGCTCCCAGGTGGCCACCATAGCCCTGCCCTCCTCCTGCGTGTCTGCCGGCACCCAGTGCCTCATCTCCGGCTGGGGCAACACCCTGAGCTCTGGTGGTGAGTAGAACCCTTCACCCTCCTACCGCCCTCTGTCCCCACACTTCCCAGAACCAAGCATGTCCATGAGCTTGAACCCTTTTGTGTCTAGCCTGAAAACTCTTTCAAGTGCTCACTAAACACAGAGCTTTGTAGTGGCCACCATAGAGATGTGAGGTCCCAAGGAGCTGATCCCCGGAATCAAAAGAGGACAAATCTAGAACATGATTTCTTTGCTTCCGGCATGGGGAGCAGCAGTGATCAGCCTGGGAGCTGAAAGCCATTGTTTCTTGCTGGGGCTTGCTACCTCAGGGTCTTCTCCAGTGGCTACATATGGCGCTGGACATTGTATTTTTTTCCCCAGCCTGGTCTGATTCATATTTCTTCTTTCTCCAATCATTTCCTGCCTCTCAAAGTCAACAACCCAGACCTGCTGCAGTGCCTGGAGGCCCCTGTGCTCAATGAGTCTTCGTGTCAAGCCTCCTACCCCGGAGACATCACCAGTAACATGTTCTGTGTTGGCTTCCTCGAGGGAGGCAAGGACTCGTGCCAGGTGATTGGAGCCCTCCACATATCATGCATGTCCTGGGAGCAGGGTGTGAGTGGCCAAGAAGGTGAGGCAGGTGGCTCTGTGGGCGACACCATGGAGTGGTAGTCTGCATGCCATCTCCTTAGCAAGAGCAGAGAGTGGTCCACCATGAGAAAGATATGGGGCTGGCTAACCAAAGCACTAAGTTCAGAGGCAGTGTGGCCATGTTGCCGCTCATCTCCTCTTTATATGATCTGCCCTCCTCCCCAGGGTGACTCTGGCGGCCCCGTGGTCTGCAATGGACAGCTCCAGGGAGTGGTGTCCTGGGGGGAGGGCTGCGCTCTGAAGAACCTGCCTGGCGTCTACACCAAGGTGTGCAACTACGTGTCCTGGATTCAGCAGACCATCGCTGACAACTGAGCCCCTAGTCCTGCTGCCGTCCCTATGCTAATAAAGTCAATTTGTTCTTGTTAATGTGTATCTGCTCCTTCCAGCCCCTTCGTTCTGGGAAACATCCTCCAACCTGAGGTCAGACACATCTCTCCTCTTGAGAGATAAGCAAAGCCCCTCACTTCCCAAAATACATTCTGTGGAGCACTAGATGAGCAGCATATGAAGAGATGAAATCTAAAAATAATTACAAACAGGAAAGGTAAAGGGGGTCTGTCTCCTCAAGAAAAATAGATTTCAGCAAAATGGTTTGAAAGAGCTTCCTTGACCTTGGTACTCTGGCGGGTCCTGAATGTGTCGATGTGTGCGCACGCTGGCATGGTTCACAAGGCCATTGCCTTCTGTGGCGGCATAGAAAGCCTCTTTGTACCCAGAGGACACTCATCGAGAGAAACCTCGGCTCCAATCGCCTGGGCTGCTTCTGAGTCCCCTTGCACACACGAATTCTTGCTATCACAGTTCTACTTTCTCTTGGCAGCAGGAGTCCTACTAGAGAAGGTTTTACTGGCCATTTCCCAGCTATCTGCTCATATTTCTGCTGGGGACACACGAGCGTCGTGAACCTCCATCCATCATGCTCCTGAGAAATCTGCCTTTAGCTCATTCCACATATAATACCCATATGCGCCACCACCCGGAGACCTTACCGACATTTCACACTCAGCTCGCTTTCCCTTCAGGAGTAGAGATGCAAAGCTGAGGTCAATGGAGGCTACTGCCTCACCCATGGCCCGCACCCAGCAGATGACAGAGCTGGGGACCAAACCCCTATTTGCCTGCATGTCCTCCACCCAGCCTACCATTCTCCTGAGATGATGACGAGCCCACCAACCCTGGTCTTCAATGTCTCACCAGTCTGCCATCACCAGCAAACCATTCCCTGCCTCCCACCCCTCCTGAGGGCCTCCCCCAGTCACTTCCTCCCATGCAGAGTGACTGTTCTTCAAGAGCTCCTGCTCATCACATCCCTGCCTGGGCCACACCTTCCCTGAGGACTTGGAAATTCAAGGTTCTCCTTGTTCTGGTCCTGCTTATACTTGCATACTTCTCTTTCATGCTCAGAAGTCCTGGTGGTACATCCACAGACCACGCTCCTCTAGTCTCCACCTCTGGACAGCATGGCCCCATCAGCCCCATCACCCTCCCAAGTATCTTCTGACACCTCCTCCCACCATGCTTTGGCCCCACCGGCCTCTAGTCTGAATCCCAGGCATCCACCCCTGTCCCGTGCCCTCTTCTGTCGTGGAGGGGTCCTCTCCCAGCATTCAACTGTGATCACCTGGATGGGATATCTTGTCTTACTTGTCCAGCTGTCTCCAGAGGGACCTAATAAGTACCTAGGCATAGAATGAATAAAACATGAAGAAGGAGTGGAGGGAAGGGTCCTGAGACAAGAAGGAAACTGCAGGAAGAATGGTTCTCAAAGAGTGGCCCTTGGAAGTACAGCACCGCAGTCACCGGGGAACTGAGGGGAAATGCCAAGGGGAATCCCTCCCGAGACCTACCGAGCTGGAGCACTGGGACAGGGCCCAGTAACCCGCTGTTTACCAAATCTTCCAGGTCATTCGATCACGCTTAAGCCTGAGAACCCCCGCGGGAGAGACATCCCTGGGCCAGTGCGCACCGTGGAAATGACAGCAGCTACTGTTTTCACTGACTGCATTCAGGCACCATGATAAATGTTGGCATGTGTCATCTCACCTGCCCCTCACGGCAACCCCGTAAAGTAGTTCCGTGTTGTTGTTGTTATTCCCATTTTATCCATAGGAGCCCGAGCGTTAGAGAGGGTTAGTAACCTGTCCAAGGCCATAAGCAGGGGCCTGGTGGAAGCCAGGCAGAGGGCTCCATGGTGGACTCGCAGGCCAGAACTGAAGAGAGGAGACGCGGGTGGAGGTTTCGACTCTACCTCTTCATCATCGAATGCTCATTTCAGCCTTCCTTGCCTCAATAGAGAAAAAAATAGCTTAAACTACACAGGGATGAACTGTTACTGGCATGTTTCCCGGCCCTCCCCCTGGCCCTCAACATACCTCTAAGGAAGACTCCGCTTCTCTCTTTGCTCCCCGCAGCGCTCCGCGTTCTTCTGGCCCTTTCAAGTGGCCAAACCCAAATTGCAATTACTGAGGTCTAAAAAAAAAGTGAGGAAAGCCTGCCGCCTGCTGCCCAGGATGGCGAATTGCCTCAAATTGGTTCCGCCTCATTGGGGTCTACGTGCTGTTGGAGAAAAAACTTCAGGCACATTTGGGTATGATACCCAGAGGCCCAAATTGGCGAAATATTTCATCGGAAGCCATGATGTTGAGGCAGAGTGGTTTTATGACTTGTAAGGCTAGGTGGGATAAATTTCACCAGCTACGTGGCTAAAAGAAAACTTAGAGGGTAAAGTATTGATAGGTAAATGGAGTGAATAAACTCCCCCAAACATGAAAATAGATAAACAGAAACTATGTTTCAATGAAGAAAGGAGATAAAGAGGAGACTTCACTACATTCCAATTGATGAAAGCAATAGACCTTTATTTGGGCTTATGGTAGCATACATTGAGACTTGTTGTTATTAATGAGATAAATACACAGACTCTCTCCCTTCGTCTTTTGTCCATTTTAAAGCATCCCTAGCCACCCCTCTGAAGTTCTCCAAACTTACTCTTGCCTTGTTCCCGTGAGGGGACAAATTGTCACATGCCTGGCACTGTGACAGACAGCCAGAGAATTTTCTCTCTGGTCATTTATTTAAATATCTGTAAGCAAACTCAATCCTCAACTCAAAGGCTCATGGGAATTAGTTAGAAATATGTTATTTTTTCTTGTTTCCTAAGGGTTTGGGACCCCACTGAGCATGAGACAGCTTCTCATATAAGTTGACCTTCGTTAGAAAAACAACTCTATAAATTAAACAACTATTTATTTCTATTTTTCCTTCCTTTTTAAAATTTTGTTAATTTAGGTTTAATGATAAAGAGATATAGCTAAAGAGCCCTAGAACAAAAAATAGCACAGTAAAGTTGACACTGAGAAATGTAACTTGTATTTTCACTGTTTCTTCCCACTCTATTCACTGTTAGGAATTACTTTTATCAGTTTTTTTTTTTAATCTTTCCAGTGTTTCATTAGGCAGAACCAAGTAAGTAATTCTGTGGTCATCTATTTTGCCTTGTTGTTAGAGGAAAGGTACCAGACATGTTTACAATTCTTCAGCTTACTGTTTTTCGGTAAAGTATGTATTTTAGAGAGCTTCCCGTAGCAAACCAATATTAGCCATTGCCTTTCTTTTTTTTTCTTTTTTCTTTTTTGTGTCTGGGATTGAACTCAGTGCTCTACCACTGAGCTAAATCCCCAACCCCTCTTTCTTTCTTTCTTTTTTTTTTTTTTTTTAGCATTGAATAGCATGCTATTGTTTGGACACAATGGAATGTGCCTAATTTATCCATTCCTTCGATGATGGGTGTTGGAATTTTCCCCAATCTTCTGCTATTCTAAATAATCCAACTATTTTACACACATTTGGTATTTGTATGCAAGAATATTTACAAGATAAATTCTCCAGGTGAGATTTCTAGATGAAAAAGCAAGTGCATTTGTAATCTTTCCAAATTGCTCCCCCTAAGGGTTGTATCATTTTGCACCCTTAAGAGCAACCGGTATGTTGACGTACTAATTTCATCATTAACAACTCGGTGGAATGATCTCCCATAATGCGATTTCATTGATCAAATGAGTGAAAATTCTTATTTCCATGCAGTTTTACTTTGCATTATCAGTGTGAGAGGTTTTTTTTTTAATCTCTATAGTTAAGTACCATTTCACTTTCCTTCTCTCTGAACTGTCTGTTGTTGGCCCTTTTCTGTTGGGCTGTTGAATTATTTTCTTGTTGATTTCTAAGAGTTCATCATCTATTAGGGAGATTACCCCTTATGGTAAGAATTACAAATATTTTCCCCAGATTTATCTTTTGATACTGTTTTTATTTTTCCATGCAAATGTGTCCTCAAATGTACCCAGTTTGTCTTTTTATTTTCATCTGGATTTTAAGCAATAGCTTGAAAGGCAATCAAAGGAAGCACCAGCTAGGGAAAAGATATCTAGGCCATTCGACTTCAGGTTAAATTATAGTCATCTTGTGCAAGGAACATACCATATCTACCAACAACTTAAAATGTTTCTTGCCCTCTGGGAAGAGAGGCAAAAATTGTGGCCACGATCAGGGGCCCTTGTGATTGTACTGGAATACTTGCCGACAGTCTATCTGGCCTCTACAGATATTTCCGGAATTCCTTTACCCAAATTTTGATTCCAGAGTCAACCAAGAGAGGTCAGGATGGCTGCCAACATGCAGTTGCCTCTGATCCCACACCTGTTCCTGGAAATACAGGTTACCCTTGGCTATCAGTATGTCCACACCTAGGACTGTCCTGACTCCTTAGTGTGTCTGTACCTAGAAGAGTCCTCTAGAGAACTCTGGCCCCAGATGACCACCTTAGCAACACAGAGCTGATCAAAGAGACCATGTCTGAGTACGCAGAGTCTTGTTCTCTGCCGAATGGCGTGACCTTACAGTGACGCACAGCTTGGAGCTGGGCCAGAGTAGACAGAGGCGGCTGCTCCTTGATGGGTGACTCCCTTCTGTGACAAAACTCGGAGAGGGAGGTACTATGTGGGGAAACCAGCCTCTCCGGCAAGCAGCCTTGCAAATTCACACTGCGCAGGGAGCTAAGAACATCCTAAAGAAAGGGCCAGAATGAGGAGGGGGCTCCAACCCAGTCCACACCCCACACCACCTTGCACATTGGAGGGTGACATCACCTCCCTAGCTTCCAGTCGCCTCAAAGCAGCAGCTGCGCTGGTGGTTTCTTCAAGCCTTCAAGGGGCGGGCCTGTGGGAGGGGCACTTTTTGTACAAAGCTGTAACATTGTGGGGACAGGGGGCCACGGTGATTCAATTTTATGGGAGGCCTTTACAAAAACTCACCCTGCCCCAATGCCCACATCTTACTTTTTTCCCAGGTCACAGGCTCAGGTGTGATTGGATCCAGGATGGTTCTGCTTTACTTCTGGCCATATGTCAGCCCAAGGCCATGGGCAAGGACAAGCCCGGGTCTGAACTGGACCTTCCCAGGCAGTTACAACCCACACACAAGAAGAACGCCTCAGTGGACGAACAGGTACAGGGAGGCCCCTTCACCCTTACACCCACGAAACCAGGACGAGGGCAGTGGGAAGGTGCATCGGAGGTGACCACCTCTACAGAGGGCTCCAGAAGAAACCAGGGCTATCCTGGCTCTCGATGGACACAGCCACAGGTTCTGGACTCCTAGCCTGCTTTCTAGAAGTACCCCTTCGATGCACCTTCAGAGAGCGAGCGTTTGCATGGAACATTCTTTTTCGAGAAAGGAGTGTAGGTCGCACTAGATGGACTCCGCCATGCTCTGTGGTCCCCTGAGTCCAGCATCAAAATGTCTATCTTTGTAATACCTCTAAAGCAGAAGAGGACAGCCCTCGGCCCAAGGTCCTCCAGACACCAGCCAAGGCTCTCCTCTCTCCACACTCTGAATTTGTTTTTCTCCTTGTCCCATGCCACTGTGGCAACAGAGACGTTTACTTTGGAGAAGGCACCAGGCTCACAGTTGTAGGTAAGATGTCTTCCAGGTAACTTCCCAGATCTCTCGTAGGGCAAAGTGCATCCCCAGTGTCCATTTTAGCGTAGCCGTGTCCTGATGTGTCAACTATGACTATACCTTCGGCTCAGGGACCAGGCTCACAGTTGTAGGTAAGGCTTGGGGTCTCTGGGTCGGGTGCCATGAGGATAGAGACTGTCCTGGAAATTGCCAAAAGAAGGACCGAGCTCCTGGGACCTGGTCGGGAGAGAGGTCATCTCTGGTTGGAAATGAATTCAGGGGAGGCTCCCTTGACAGCGAATCCCCCAGGTGGCCCCAAGACTCCTGGCAAAGTCAGAACTGAGCTTGGGCTGAAGGACAGGGGAGGAAAAGGAGAAGGAGCTGTCCCTCAAATAGTCCCCTGAGATGGGAGGCCAAGGGGGTAGTTAATGAGCCGGGACACCTGTGTCCCTCACTGACAGAGGTGCTCTGGAGGGCCTCGCATCTCCTGCTCTGGATTTTGCAGACAACTGCACTGTCTCTCTTTCACCTGTCTGGGTCCTGGGTGAGCTCTGGAAGGGCAGGGGGGTTTTTGGAGCAGGACTGTGGCTTTGTGAGGGAAGTGATCCATGAACCCCTGACCTTTCCCTGAACCCTGCTGTGCTCGGCAGTCAATGGGAGGTTTTGAAGTGGACCTGGGAGGCTGTGTTCTGGAAACACCATCTATTTTGGGGAGGGAAGCCGGCTCACTGTCGTAGGTGAGTAAGTCAGAGCTGGAGGGCAGGGAATCAAATGGAGCCTCCGTCTTGGGCACCTTGGTTTAAGCACATTTTCATCTGGAGGATGTGAATTCTTACCTTGCAACACAGAGGGAACAGTCTCCATTTCCAGTATTTCATGCACTGGCTCTGCCCATCCCGGGCACCCTACCCAGAGGCAGGGAGACTCAGCAGGAAAAGAGTCACTGTGTCCAGCTCCCGACCCCTTGGAGGAGTCTGTCCTGGCCATGATGGGAAGTCCTTAGAACTGTCATGGTCGCGGTGATTATTTCCCGGACTGCAGCACTTCTGATTGCCCAGGTGCCTGCCCTGCCCCTCTGCTTCCCAGAGGCAAATTCTTAGTAGGAACAGGAGGAGAAAGCAGGCAGTGGGGAGAAGGAATGGAAGGCAGCAAGAAGCAGTTTTCTTGTCAGGCTTTAACATTGTGCCACTTATGAAAAACTGACTTTCGGCAGTGGAACCAAGCTGTCCGTCTTGGGTATGTAAAGGCTTCTTTTGGCTCCTCTGGATACCGTCAGGCGGGAGTTGCAGGAGGTCTCCTGGGAAGGGCAGACTGAGGACAAAGCCCAAACTGCAGCTCAGAGAATTAGGGAGGGTGGAGTCGTGCCAGAGCCAGGTCTGGGAAGGCAGGAAGGGCCCCTGCAGCCCCTCCGGGGTTTGCCACACTCGAGCCGTGCTGTGGAGCAACCAGGCACAGCACTTCGGACAGGGGACTCGACTCTCTGTCCTAGGTAAGGTGGGGGACCTGGGCAATGGGGCTGCTATCCCTGGAGCCAGTCTCCACTTCTCTCAGTGGGGACAGAAAGGACCCAGTCACATTTTAATTTATTACTTGTGGGATTCTGAGGACCTGGGTCTGGCTCTCCTTAGGCAGAACTTGGTCAGTTCCTCTAATTCTCTCTTCCAAGCCTTCAGCTCATGATCTGCCTCCTTCCTCCTTTCTTGGCTTATCCTTCCTTCTTAGGTGCTCGGATGGATCTGCCCTTTTAAAGATCCATTCTCCTATCCCTCTCATCCCATAGTGTGTTGAGATATTTTCTCAGTAGGATTCCTTTACTCCAGAGCTCTGAGTCAAGCAGAGAGAGGTGGCCATCTCCGGTGGGGAGCTAGGGCTTGGCCTCTGCCTGGAGGCCCCGAATGGGTTTTACTATGGCCACCTCCTGCTGTGGTCCTATAATTCACCACTCTATTTTGGAACTGGCACCAGGCTCACTGTGACAGGTATGGGGGCTCCGTTCTTGAGTGTGGGTGACTGTGTTTGATAGCAGTGATCTGCGAAAGGTATAAGGTCAGAGTTACCCTTCTTACATACCTGGGGCCCTGTGCGGCTCCCACCTTCTCCGTGCCTTGTGGACTCACTCTCTTGCTCTTCTGCTGGTTGCTTGCAGCTCCCCAGTCACAGAGCTCCATCCTCAGCTCCAGGGCTTTGTGGTTTCGTTGCTCTTCATTGTTGCTTCGGGCTCCCTCATCTCTACTTTCTTAGTGGACGTGTTGTGTTTTACTTTCTCTTTTTTATCTTCTCCACTTTTCCTTCCCATTTTCACTCCACCTCCGTGTTGTTGACCCTGTCTTGGTGAAGAGCTGTCTTCTAGTTAAAATCCTCCTTGACATCTCCCTCTGGCACAGAACTCTGGTCCTGCCTTCATCTTCCTCCTTTTCTCTGTCTCTACCTGACTCCTAAGGGCCATGTTTGTGTTCCTGGTGTGGCTTAAAGGACCGGGAAGCAGTGAGGACCAGGCTGATGAGACCGGGGTGGCCTGAGTGCTGGTCCTGAGGCTGAGGCCATGAGTCCATGCTACATATCGTAGGAGCTTCCCAGGGAGTCCCTGGGGTGGGTTTCTGGGAGACATGTCTGAAAAACTGACAATTGGAAACTAACATCCTGTTATTAACAGCCAGCTATAAAGACTAGAAAATAAGAGACCCTATTTTCTCAAACCTCAAGATCTGTGCTGGGATAGTAGAGTATGAAACCCTAATACAACCATTACCAGGCTTGGGAGGAAGTGGACAGGCAAGTGGAGTGGCAGTGGGATGGGACAGAGTCTGGGCTGGAGACAGAAGTGAGGTTCTAGGAGGGGGATGCCGGGACCCTACAAGGATTGGGAACTGGGTCACACACACCTTGTCCTGCAGGTATGGCCACAAGGCAAGGAGTTCACTGAAAAGTACCAGTCCCTGGGTTCAAAGGCTCGGACTCAGGGGCGGGAGCTGGGAAGGGTGGAGGTAGGGCTCATGAAACATGAAAAGTGATTTAAAGTGTCTCAGTCTTCCTATGGCACATTAAATGGAATGGGCTAACTTGTGTCAAAAATCCTCTGTAAAGGGTTGAACTTAACGTGACCACTGTAGTTCCTGTCATTTATCATTGCTGCGTCAGGTTTGCCTTTCTCCACACCTGTGTCTCGGTTTTCCCATCCAAATCATTTCTCAGTTTTGGACATAGTGGAGACATCTGGACTGGGCACATTTCTGCACCAAAAGCCCACCCAAATGTCAGAGGAGAGCTGAGCAGAGAGGGCTGTAAACTCTAGAAAAGCAAAAGCGAGGGTGCTGAAGGACGGATGTGATTCTTCCGTCCCCCACAGTTCTGCGGATGAGGTCATTCTCTCCAGCAATCCAAGGAACTCTTCCCTCCCATCTGCCAAGCAGGCGAAAGGGCCAAGGGCTTTCCAGGGTGAAGCCTTCGCCGAAATGGCACTGGGCTTTGTGATTTGTTTATAGCACCAATTAAGTTTCGGCTACTTTTAAGAATACAAAGTTTGGTTAGATTTCCAAACCTGACTAGGGAGTCTTGTGAGCGCTGGCAAAAAGCAAGCATTCAACCCTAATGGGTTCAACAGATGAGGAATATCTTCTATCAAATTATAGTTGTGCTGGGCGAGGTACCACAGCACCCTAAGCCCCAGTGTAGGAGTGAGGCTTCAGATAGGGTACAAGCCTGAGGTGAGCTGGCACCTCAAAGCAGACAACGTGTGGGAAAAAAGAGAATTAGGCATGGGAATTAGAAAAATATAGTCAACCTAGTGGGAAAAGTGTCTCCTCTGGGCAAGAAAAGTCAATTCTAGTATGTGATATCACTCAAACAGAGTAACGTTGCAAAAATAAAAGAAAAGTGGTAATCAGGAAAAAAATCAATTTAGTTCCTATGATCATGCTGCTAACAAAATTCTTCTGTCACAGAACTGAGCTCATCCACCTGTACCATGACTGCTTCTGTCAGAAAGATTACAGAGCCAGTCAACAAGTAGGCAAGAGAACAAGAGAGAGATGCATTCTTTCCATCGATGATCAAACAAGTCTCAGGCCATGAGATAGTGCAAATAAAGGCGAGAAAACAAAGACAGATATCACTGTGAGCAGAGGGAAAGGGAGTAAACAATGTGTATTCATGGGACGATTCAGACAGAAGTGGCAAAGTTGAGGGAGAAAATAGAGAAGAGCACAATGACCCCAAACCAAACAGGACGTGCTGTGGCCTAGTTTTGTTCTACTTTGGTCCGTTTCCAGCCATCACACACACATGTAGCCCCTTCCAGGCCCAGCCAGCTCTCAGAGCAGCCCGTTCCCAACCCCGCTTCCCTCTGCAGAGAACCTGGACAAGGTGAGTCCCCCCAAGGTGGCTGTGTTCGAGCCATCAGAGGCGGAGATTAGCGAGAAGAAGAAGGCCACGCTCGTGTGCCTGGCCACGGGCTTCTACCCTGACCACGTGGAGCTCAGCTGGTGGGTGAATGGCAAGGAGACCCGCAGCGGGGTGAGCACGGACTCTCAGCCCTACAAGGAGCTTCCTGGCAACAAAGACTCCAGCTACTGCCTCAGCAGCCGCCTGAGGGTCTCAGCTACCTTCTGGCAGAACCCCCGCAACCACTTCCGCTGCCAAGTCCAGTTCCACGGGCTCACGGAGGATGACCCCTGGGAACAGAAGGACCGGGCCAGACCCGTCACCCAGAATATCAGTGCCGAAGTGTGGGGCAGAGCAGGTGAGCAAGCTGGAGAGGCCCATGGGGAGACAGCCAGAACAGCACCAGATGCAGGTGGAGGGTCTAGTTAGAAAGACTACACAGGAAACAAAAGCAGGAGCTGGGACTAAGGCCCGTCGTGAAGGCGAACTGGACACCTCTGGCTAATTCTTCTGTCAAACCCTCAACCCACAGCCTTGAGCTATGGACCTCTTTCCATGTGACCTGCATAGCTCAGCATCTCTGTAGCCCCCTTGTCCCCTCTGGTGCTGTATTTGTCAAGGTGACACAAGTGATGGGTTGACACAGGCATGATCCGAGAAAGGTGGTGCCCTGGGCCTGCCAGTCTGTGCTAAGCCAGAGGCTGACTTAGTTTTTAATCTGCTTAAGAAGATGCGGTCTTTCACCAATTTTCTTCCCTTCTCTTCCAGACTGCGGCCTCACCTCCGGTAAGTGAGCTTCTCTTCTCTCCACACCTTGTGGTTTGGGCTATCAAACCAGGGTCCCAGGGATGGCAGAGACCAGAGCTATCTGTTCACAGGTACTGACCTGCTCTCCCTTCCTGCCAACAGTGTCCTATCAACAAGGTGTCTTGTCTGCCACCCTCCTCTATGAGATCCTGCTGGGGAAGGCCACGCTGTATGCCGTGCTGGTCAGTGCCCTCGTGCTGATGGCCATGGTAAGAGGAGAGCAGGAGGGGTAGGGAGGTTACAGGTGACACGCAATGTCCAGCAACTCAGAGCCTGGAGTATAGAGATGCTGTCAAGATCAGGAGTGGGCAGAAGAGGAGGAAGGAGATCTACTCACCTCCCTTAAAAGACAAGCTTCCCCTCCGGGCATTATGGTGGAAGGGCTGTGCTGGGAAGGAGACACTTCAGTCACCCACATTCCCAGTGCATATCGTTAGGAGCCTCTCGTTTATGTGGTCAGTGGGCCCTGCTTCTTCCTCCCAATTCCCATCACTATTGGTTCTTGGTGACACCAAACCCTTCTCTTCTGCAGGTCAAGAAAAAGAATTCCTGAAAACACTCTGGACCTAGAACCAGAAACTTCCAACCCATTATGGTGTCCACATGGATTCTTCTTCTGCCAGTGCTACTGAAGAGCTGTTTTCATCTCTCCACTCATCCTAATTTTACCCCCTGCACCCACGCACACCTTCATGTTTATGGCTGAACTATCCCTCCCCCGAAGGACGCCCAGAGTGTTTCGATAATGGAATCAATAAACACGTCTTGCTCTGACCTGGCTGACTTGTGAATGTCTAGATATCACTTTGCTGCACCTGAACGCCCTGTGATCTGGCTTTTCAGCCAAGACAGAAACAAGAAGTATTCAAAGTCAGTACAACTAGGTCTAGAGAAGGGTCCACCCTGGGATTCAGAGGAGAGGCACGTTAAATGTGGAAGATAGAGATGGGCGCCGAGGAGGTGACTTCTCCAAAGTCTAGAAATACAGACGTTCTGAGAACGGGAGTTTTTATGCCCTACCCCACATGAGAGTAGCTCTGAGGCACCACTGACCCACCTACACAAAGGCGTGAATCTGCCCAGTGCTCATGTCTCCATGGCCAATGAGCCTGGGTTTCCCACGTGCACCCACCTTGCTTTTAGCCACCTCCCCGAGCACACTGGCCTCCATTTGTTTCCTGAGAAGCTTTCCCAGCTGAGAAGAAGAAATGCACTGACTTGCGATCTTAATCGCAACAGAAGATGTGTCTTCCATGTAAGCTACAAATCTGTTGATAAATTTCTGTCTAGTGAATTAGAAGGGTGTGGAAATGTGCTCTGATTGCTCCTGGAAGGCTAGAAAATGAAGCTTCTTGAAATTGAGAATTAGTGCTACTTCTGCTAGAAATTCTTCAGAAGCTCTCTGCTGTCTCCTTGTCACCATGGTGACATAATCCCTGGCAGAGAGACCTGATGATGACCTCTTTCTCGTTATTCCATGTTCTCCCTGTTCCTCTCAGTCCTAAACCCCCGAGCTTCTTGCTTGCAAGCCTTTGTGCACATGCTACATTTATCAACTCCATCTGGACCACAGTTTTCTTTCCTATCTCCTACTTGCTTTCAACACCTGTCCTGCCAAAAGCCTCCTCTGCCCATTTAGCGCCCTGTCCTCACCTCTTACTCCCTGGAAACCGTATTAAATTAAAAAATAAAACAAAAATCCCTATGTTTTGCCATCATTGGTGCCTTGTGCACACCTCCCTCATGACACTTGTCACAATTGTGGAAAACCATCTCTTTACTTGTCCTATACCCCCGGCTGACCGTAAGTTCCTACCTAACCAGGAGGCAATTAGGAGAGGATCCCTACAGCATTGTGTGGCACCTTGGCTCACTGGAGACATCAGGCAAGTGTATTTGACTAAGTGGCCCAACTCAGGAGCAGGCATCACCATCAGGCTTTCCTGAAGCAAGCCACAGACACATCTTCTATTGTATTCACACACACATGCACCAATTTACACACGTGTACATACTTACCCTACTCCTTGAGCACCTATTATTGCAGTGAGTTGCTGCTGACCTCCAGGAAAGTAAAGATACTCAAATCGCAGTCCCCAAGCAGCTTACCATTCATAAAGGGACTAAGTCATGGACAGAAAGGGCTGAAATTCAAGGCAATGCTTTGAAATAGCAATGTGAGCTACCTACTAATATGCGGTCAGGGACTAGCCCTCCATTTCTGACCTGGGTAATCGGGGACATGTCTGAGGAGGTCACAAATACTTCAAAAAAGTAGTTGGTCTCAGTTTTCCACTGTAGAGTATGAACAAAAGCCCAAACAACATGGTGAAGTCCAGGTCCTTCAAGGTACAGTCCTTTAGCTGGCTGCAAGATTGAAAGGTAGGAATCATCAAAACTAAGGCTGAAAGGGAGGTGGGTGGTGTGTGCTACTCAGCGAACTGACTCTGGTCCTTGCAACCAGCATTAGCCTGACACACAGCAGGTCTTCACTAAACAATCCTGGGATGACCAAACAAGAAAGTGCAAGTTGTCCAAGGAAGCAATGAGAATGACGGTGCTTTCTGAGCTGTTTGTCTTTATGCACTACTCTGTGGACTCCCATTTTAAAGCTCTCCTTCTGCCCCTTGCTCCTCCCACTGGCCTCACTATAAAGGCCAGTTTGAGCAGGTGGGTTCAGGGAGCCCCAAAGGGAGACCCAGTGACACAGATGGTCTCCTCAGGATGGTGCCTGTTCCAGGGAGGGGCCCCCACTTCCCATTCCACACACCACCACTGTTACTCTGCCCCAAGCTCCTCCCCACTTCAAATTCACCCTGTATTTATGTTTCCCCAGCCCCACTCAGTCAGACCGACCTCCACCACCTGCACTTCCCCTCCCTGCCCATTGTGTGGGGAAGGGGGGCCAGTGGGAGGAAACGTTTTTGTATCACAGTATAACATTGTGAGGACTGGGGGGGCCACAATGATTCAAGTAGAGGAGGTGCTTTTACAAAAAGCCCTGCCCCACAAAATATCCCTTCCCAGCCCAAGGAATGCAGCCACCAGATGGTGTGAGGTCTGTGGGGCTGGTTCCTGCCTGGTCTCCCAGAGGTCTGCACTCAGTGACTACATGTGCATCTCTCTACCCCAGACAGCTTCCCAGGAATGTGATGGCCACGGTTGCAAAGTGGGATCACCAGTCAGCGCTTTTCATTAAACTTGTCCTTGACAAAACTTGTGCATATTAAAAATTCATTAGAAGTGTGGGAAAGATATCCCATTTTTCTGATGGAGAAGCTGAGGTCAGAGAGGTTACACGTCAGGTAAGTACTAAGAGATAGGGTCTAACATGCAAGACTTGCCAACGCCAGGCTCCCCATCGCTACCCATGCCCCTCTGGATGTCAAGTTCACTGCACCATCCCTATGCCAAATTGATTCTCTTCTGCAAATCGGAGGTGACTTTGTACAGTGCCCAGATTACTATGCCCCGCTAATTCTGGGGGTGGGAAGAGGCAGCCCAGGAGGAGAAGGAGGTGCGCCCTTTCTGTGCTGGAGGTGGTGGGGAAGGAGGACAAATTCCAGGCAGCCCTTTCCCTGCTGTGCTCCTATGCTGAGCAGTTCTTCGGGCCAGGGACCCGGCTCACGGTGTTAGGTAAGACAGCAGCTCCTATACCCCAGTGCGAAGGATGGTGGGCTGCTTAGGCCAGACTCCTTGAACCCTGGCCTTGGGGGAAAGGGTGCTCGCTGGGCCTCCCAGGCCCTTTATGGGGGAGGCTGGAGTTTGCGCCAGGATCCCCCGGGCTGTGCAAACGCCGGGCAGCTGTTCTTTGGGGGTGGCTCCAAGCTCACCGTGCTGGGTAAGGAGGGCAGCCTGAGCTGCACGTTGGATGGGACCCAGAGAGGTGGGGCAGCTCTTCACCAGCCTGTGGGACTGTGCCGGGGGTCGCTGAGCCCAGGGACCCCTAGTCTGGGAGCTGGGAGAGCTATGGAGCACTCAGGGTCAGTGGGGACTGGGCTGGGTCGGGACAGTAAGAGTGGGCAGCCCAGGTTTCTGTCCTGCGCCGGGCCGCTGTGAGCAGAGACACAGTATTTCGGCCCAGGAACCCGGCTGACCGTGCTGGGTAAGGAGGGCGCACGGAGGAACCGGGCGCAGCGGGAGTGGGGGGCGCGCCGGGACCCCCGCGGTGGGGATGGCCCGGCCTATTTTTGTCCTGCGCCGGGCCGCTGTGAGCACAGACACACAGTATTTCGGCCCAGGAACCCGGCTGACCGTGCTGGGTAAGGGGGGGCGCACGGAGGAGCGGGGTGCAGCGGGAGTGGGGGGCGCGCCGGGACCCCGGCGGTGGGGATGGCCCGGCCCGTTTCTGTGCGGCGCCCGGGTGCTGTGGGCCAAAACACTCAGTACTTCGGTGCGGGCACCCGGCTGTCGGTTGTAGGTGAGCGGGCCGGGGCGGGTTTTTGTGCGGGGCCGGGGGGCCGTGAACCAAGGGACCCAGTACTTCGGGCCGGGCACGCGGCTCACCGTGCTAGGTGAGCGCGGCGGGGGCGGCGGTGGGCGCGGGCAACGCAGGTCCGGTTTCTGCGGGACCCCGGGCGGACTCTCGGGGCCGGCAGGCGGCGGCCGTGCCGGGGCGCGGGGCTCCGAGCCGGGCTGCGGCTGGGAGTCGCCGGGCCGCCGCCGGGTTTGCGAGCGGGGCTGCGTCTCCGTGCTCCTACGAGCAGCATTTCGGCCCCGGCACCAGGCTGACGGTCCTAGGTGAGTCGCGGGCCTCGGCCACCTTTCCCGCCCCAGGCCCTCGGTGCCTGCAGGGGTCTGGGGTGAGCAGATGGAGTGGGTCGTGGGTCGGCGGAGAGGTGGATGTGGATCGCCGCGGGCAGCTCCCGGACTTCACCTTCCCGCACCTCCGCCTCCTCGTTTTGGGAAGGGGTGGGGGGGATGCTGGGGCCCGGGGTGCCCGAGGAGGAGGAAGCCAGGTACGGTCAGGGGGAGCGGTGAAGGAAACGATTTACTGGAACGCTGGCAGCCGCTAGACTGGAGGAGAAACGTCAGAAGAACAAACTTGGTTTGGCAAAAAGGGGCAGGAGTGGGGGTATGTGTTACTAAGGGGCAAAGAAAGCTGGACGTGTAGGAAGGGCAAGGATAAGCCTGGACAAGAGTGAGACAAGATAAACACGTGAGTCCCTAAAGAAGAAGCAAAACGAGTCTGGCTGTGTTGACTTACTGTTCAGCAGTATGGTTTAAAATTAGATTTAATCCCTCCACCTCTTTCCTCGGAAGCTCAGGACCCCTGAAGCAGGGACGGGGCCAGCATCAACGCTGGCCAGAAGGCAGGGTAACTACAGCCCCTGGGGCACATTTGCCTCCTGGGAGAAGCCCTGCTCCGTCCCAAGTGGGCTGAACTCGCCATCCTTCACACCAAGTGTTCTAGGTTAATCAGCCCACAAAGTTTGGGGAATTTATTTATTATAAACACATGTTCAGAGGCAGACATCTTTGCCTGGCAAATGAAAATTACCTCGGAGAATATTAGCTCTTAGGGCTGGAAGGGCCTTTAAACGTCACTCAGTGATGGAAACCCTGAGACCAGAGAAGGGAAACAGCTCCCCATCTGGGCATACTGACCAGGGTCATTTGATAACCACAATAGACAGCATGTGTGGTTGGATTGTTGTCTTTAAGCTGGATTCTACGGGGCTCAGCTACACGAAAGTGTGATCAGAGGAGATTCCTGAGATCTGGGAGCCGGGGTGGAGAAAGACAAGACCTTACAATCAGATGAAGCTGGGTTCCAGTCCCTGGCTCTTTGGTGATTGGGTGACTTTAACCAAGTTAATGTGTGAACCTTGGTTTCCATGGAATTTAGAAATAGTGTGGTGGGCAGTGTATATGTCAGAGGTCAGCTGGGAAGAGGAAAGAGAAACTTTACAATTTTGCCTGAGGCTAGTCCAGTCTGTAAGCAGGGCACATACAAGCAGCAGCTCACTAGGAACACATTTGAGGCCACACAGGCAAGCCTGTCACCCACGGACGGACGTATGGCTGATGGAAGCCTCACCGTGGAGCTATACAGACAATGCTTTGGGGCGCAGGGAGGGTCTGCTTGGGCTTGTCGTGCTGTGGCATCAATAAATACCCTAGGGAACAGCACAGGTAGCTGAAGGCATGTCTTTAATTTTTACAGCAGGAACTGTTTGCTGAGGGAGGGGTCGGAGAAGTTCCCTCCATGGTGACCCTGGAGGGCCGGGAGAGTCCCTGGGGTCTCTCAGGCAGGCTGAGAATAGGCAGTCTGATGGAGCCAAGCACTGCAGACAAAAGCGAGGATATTACCATTCTGGCCCAGGCTCAGCCAGGAAAGACCTAGAAACACAACTAAATCTCAAGTTAGGAGTTGGGGTAAGGGAAGACTGGCAAGATGGAGGCAGGGCCAGCTACAAAACCTACAGGTCCCGATCAAAACAAAAATGTGTGGGCTCCTATTAAGAAATTCCTTAGACAAAAGAAAGAAAGAAAGAAAGAAAGAAAGAGAAAGAAAGAAAGAAAGAAAGAAAGAAAGAAAGAAAGAAAGAAAGAAAGAAAGAAAGAAAGAAAGAAAGAAAGAAAGAGGTTGCTTAGAAATTTAAAATGGCAGCAGCGGAGGATGATGGCAAGCTCTGGGTCCTTCTCAACATGTGGTCCTGTGCAGTGAATGTGGGAGCCACTCAGCCAGGACGTGGGCCTGGAGGCAGGTCATATACCAGAGAAGTGCGGAGCAGGTCAGAGGAAATTTTCTCCGTAGTCCAGGAGACTAGGAATAGGTTCTCATATAAAAGGTAGTTCATTTTAACAGAATCTCTCAGAGAAAAACATCAAGGCAAAGCAAAGAACAAAGTAGAAATTCGAGTGGTCCTTGGAGGCAGAGGCATTGACAGCATGGTTTCATGCACTAAGTGTCAGAAAACCTCACCTTCTCAGGGGTGTCCGGTGAACCTAAAGGCCGTCCTCCCCTGAGTGCACAAAAATAGGCCACATGTATATTGGCATCGGAAGAAAGCACCCCTAATGCTTCTCTCTTCCCAAATTCCCCTTTATTCCTCAGCCCTTTACCTTCAGGTATAAATAACCTGTTACAGGACGGGCCGTTCTAAACAGTCATGTCATTTAATCTTCCAACCTGTTCTGGAAAGTTCGTTTTGTGATTTTCTCTTCATTAAAGAGCCTGTCCAGAGTCAAAGTCAAACCTAGGCAGAGTCAGTCTTCGGATTCAGAGCCTATCTTTGTGATTTCTATCCCAAGCTCCGTTAAATAGCTACCACGTAAAATGCTGAAGAAGAGCCTCTAAGCTTTTATCGATGGAAGCAAAATCAAATGTGAGTGAAAGATACTGCTCAGATTTTCAGGCAGCGCCAGTTTAGAGGGACAGAGAGACAGGATACAGTTCCTGTCTGCAGGGAAAATGCAAAGGTCAGGCAAGGAAGAAATCGGAGAAGAGTGGACAGTGGCCCCTTCCAGCCAGCTCTCAGAGCAGCCCGTTCCCAACCCCGCTTCCCTCTGCAGAGAACCTGGACAAGGTGAGCCCCCCCAAGGTGGCTGTGTTCGAGCCATCAGAGGCGGAGATTAGCGAGAAGAAGAAGGCCACGCTCGTGTGCCTGGCCACGGGCTTCTACCCTGACCACGTGGAGCTCAGCTGGTGGGTGAATGGCAAGGAGACCCGCAGCGGGGTGAGTACGGACTCTCAGCCCTACAAGG